>JAPYZA010000632.1:0-52929 GCA_030522685.1 Eupelmus azureus | reverse complement strand
TATATATATATATATATATATATATATATATATATTTTTTTTATTGTATGCGAAACAGTTTATACGCGATTTTAATTGATAAATATTGCAGCCTGCTTTTTATGATTTATACTATCAATAAAAAAAATATAAATTATTTTTTCCAGATACTTTTCAGAACTTTAATTAATTTTCATTTGACTTTAACGATAACCAAAAATAAAACTAAAACTTCTTCCCAAATAAACCTAATATAAACGTTCCTAACGGGATTAACATTTTATTAGACCAAGCCAGTAGATTCTCAAAAATTTTAATAAGAAACACAGCCGATCCTCACCTGGTACTTCTCGCTTCAGCGGAATTTGCATTTACGTTCGCCGTCGAATCGTTAAACTATGCATAATTTTTCATTCCCAGCATAAAAATATTACGCTCCTCACTGTTGCTTCCCGCCCGTTTCGCCGAGGCACGCTCAGACGTACAAGCCTAGCCGTAGCAGCGCTCATCTTTACGATTCGTCCAGATCGGTCCCCTTTTACGAGTCATTCGTCCTTCCCTCCAACAACAACTGCGCCGCTCTTTCTCTTTACACTCAAATTGGCTGCGCCGTTGCATCACTTTTATCCGCGTCTCTCGTCTTCTCGTGTAACGTAAAATTATGCAGCCTCCTAAAAGGCGCGGATGAGAGAGAGAGAGAGACAGTGACGTCTTACCTAGGCAGTCGGATGAGCGGTGCAATTTCAGAAAAACAGCGCCCGCCGCGCGCTAATTGCCGCGCTTAGCGCGCGGAGGCGGCTTTTATTGGCCTGTAGCCCGGGTAAAATACTCTCTTGTGTATGTTTCGCTGTCGTTGGGAGCGCGGAAATGCATTCCGCCGGCGCGGAAATGTTACGTCTTGTTTCGCCCTTTGATCTTGAGTTTTGCGAGAGCGCGAGAATGAATTTTGGAGCGCGACGGGGGAATGATTTGATTAAAAATTTGTGCGCTTGCCTGGCATTACGACTGAGCGGCGAATTGAATCTTTGCTTTTTATAGTTAAATACGAACAGTTTGTAAAGTTTGTTAGAGTGTAACGGCATATTGCATGTTTACATCTGTAGATTTTGGATTTTCTGGTTCGTGTATTTTGCTAAGATTGCATTAATTTAGTTTATTAGAGGGACATTTGTACATGTAATTTTTAATAGACTAAATCAATGCTATTTTAAGAAAACTGCTGTACAATATATTAAATATTATGTTAGATCATAATACGGTAAATACTGAATCAGTTTAACATCGATAGCTGCAAATAAGCTAGTCCTTTAATTAACATAATTCGCTGTAATTATCATGCTTAACCTAATGTGAACGGTAGTATCGACGAGGTGGTTTCAATCGTTGAAAATACAAACGTTAATTAACGTATCGGAAAAATACCGCATTGATTCTAGCAAACAGACGCTCTAATAATAACTATCGTTAATTTTAAACCCACAATACAACGTCAGAGCAACAAACAAGATGCAATTTTAAAAACCTAATAAAATCATTTATTCGAAAATTGTTTCATTTGCGAAAATGTTCTCTACTCTAAATCTTACATTTCATACATCCCAAATGAAAATTGCATCAGAGCAAATCGCGTAAAACAGTTAATTAACACAAGTCTCTAAACCCTCATTCACAACGCTAAAAGCTTTCCCCATCCTTAAACTATTCCTTTGACTCACGCAGCCTTTTTCCTCTCCCACACACTCGCATCCCTGAAACCAGCAAAGTAAACGCGTCTCAAAAACCCGTGCTCGCGTCTTTGACTCCCGTAGCAAATTGAATCCCGCTAACAATCCGCAGCATCGCGAAAAAGCAGCCCCCGCGGCAGCAGCAGCGTCTTTCCCTTCGCCCCCAGAGAGCGCACGTATCGGTAATTCAGTTTGAAATTCGCCGTATCCGTTTGCATAAACGTGCGCGGCACTCATTGTGTATCCGTTTGAAAATGACTGGGGCATTGTTCGCTTTCTACCGCAGCCGGCCCCTTTTATAGCTCCGCGCCACCCCTTTGACTGGCCATTTACATGCCAGCCGTACCCCCTTTTTTTTCGTTTTCTCTCCCTTTCGCTTCCGTGATTTCCTCCGGCTCCGCGCCGTTTTTGCGCTGAAAAGCGCCCGAGGCGCGTATCAAAATGCTCATTTTTATCTCGTTACTCGGGCTATTCTCTCGTGTGCGACGATTGACCCTCTCTTTCCTCGTGCGCGGCTTTAAATTGAAAACAATGGCTGATAAAAGGGCGCCGCGAGCGCTGGTTGAGATACTTAATGCATTGTTGTAATGGCACGCTTGTTGCGCTTTCTCTGCTGGCGGTGCGAATTAGTGGTATTGCCGCGGTTTGGTCAGCCCTGCGCGGGCGCTTTCTACTGTCTTGCTCGGCGAGCGATTGAACGAGCGCAATGCCTGGCTTTGTGAGCCGCGCTGAATGCCGGAACTATGGGCTTTTTATTGAGTTTGTTTTGTTTTTGAGTTACGGGAATTGGTCGAATTTACTATGTTGCTTTTTGCTACGGTAGAAAGTAAAGTGTAAACTTCTATAGTTTTGTCTAATTAAACTAAATTGACTGTGAGTCTAAATTCGGGTCTTGTTCCTTTAAGAACACAATTGCACTATTAACGAAATTGCCGAAAAGCACAATTATAGAGCCCAAGTCGTCATTTAGCGTCATTTTTCCAACGTCAACCTCCCAAACAATCCGTTGACAAACTCGTCTCTTTTCATTAAACATCCGGTCATACGATTGTTCTTCGCAAAATTCTCAACTCGCGCCATACCGCGACTGTAGTAAAGTAATTGAGGTAGGGTCTCTCTCCCTCCTCCCTCTTGTAACTTGCAAAGGAACGAAAATTTCGTGCGCTCCAACTCGCCTCGTTTCGCGCTCTAGTCGTCGTCTGTGCCTTTCTCTAAGCTCTCCGATGACGAGGATCTCAGGAGGGGGCGAAGCTGCTACTTCAATTTTGTTAATTAACGGCTTTTCGCATTCGCCGTCATCGTCGACGCGTCTTTTCGAGTGCGAACGCTGTATATCCTCTTACTCTTTCCCCCACCCCACCTCCGTCTTCTTTCTGGCCTTTATAGCATCCGTAGCTCGTGTAGGAAATTGCTGAAACAATGAAGTTTACCTGCTCGTATAACCGAGCGAGACAAGCTATACTTCATAGAACGTACGACCTAAACTTTTCATACTACTTTTCCTTTCGTTTTTCTTCGAGATTTCGAGTTTTCTTTTTTCCGCTAGCCTAGGGTAGGGGAGTTGTGAAGTTCGAACAAAGTTCAACGGGTCAATTTTCAGTCAATATTTACAGGCTGCCGGGCCAGCGCCGTCGCGAACTTGACGGAATGTGGAATCATAACCCCCTCGATGTAATAAGTTTTAGCCGATAAGTTTCCGTGATGTATATAGCCACGTAATTTCATCAAAGATAAATCAATAAAAGTAAATAAAAATTTGTTTACTGTACTATAACCTATAACTTTTAAGATATATACATTTTTCATTTTATTTTCCGATATTTTAAAATGGTTAAAATTCATGTCAGTCTAAACTTTTTAAAAACAGCCTTCTCTTTTCTGCCGATTAAAGCCTTGTTTCAACTCGTCCTTTTATCTCACATTTCGGATTTCGTTTCCTCATTAACTCGACTTATCCATCTCTCGCGTCGTTACCCAAAAATGCCGCGAAATTTCCCGTTCTCCTAATCGCTTCTCTTGAGGGAAAAGCTCCAGTTGCTTCTCTATAATTCCGCCATTTATCGTTTTTCTTGTCCTATTGGTTCTGTACTTTGTTAGAAACACTGATTGAGTGTGGCGACTTTCGTTTCAACTTACTAAAATGTCTTAAGGAGTTCCAAAACGTAATGGAAGTGTTTTTAATTGAATTGATTACGACAGCAAATATTGAAACTTTATTTTCCAGAATACATATAAATCTTAGTTTAAAACAAACTGATTAATCAAACAAATGGATTAATTTCAGCCGTAGAAAAGTCTCGTGATTTCTCCCGCGTCCAATTTATAAAAGAAAGCAGCAACTTTCCTTTATTAATTATGAAGGATGAATTTTTCAAAGAGCACAGAGCTCAAAACTGATTTAAGCAATTAACATTTTATTAATTAATTAAAAAATATTAGCCCCCGCCTGAATAATGCAAACAAAATTTTAAAGGCCTCAACTTTCCCAGGCGATCCTGAATGCGAAAACTTCGTCCGCGTTCATATTCCTAAAGAAACAAAGTATAACCCGCCACAAGTCAACTAACCAGCGGCTAAAAATCCAGAACAAGATAAGCAACTGCGACGACAAAAAGCAGCTACGCCAGCGACAACAAAGTCTTAATTAGCCAGAGCGCGCGCGCGCGCCCGAAGTTTTTTTCCTTTAATCAAAGTTTCCTCGGCCGCGACCTCGTTCGCCTCACACAATCCGTCTGCGAGATAAAGACGCCTTTATCTAGAAAACGAGAGGGAGAGGGTGGCGGTCCGGCGAGCGTAAAAAGCAGGAGACGAGGGTGGGGCCGGAGAGCGCGGGACAATAAAGCCACGGAGATATTTAAATCGCGACGGCGGGGGGATGCTCGCATATTAGCCATAAAAAAGGCGAGAGGGCCATGATGTCGCCGAACGATTATACTTTGTAAGCGGCGGGCTTCGAATTATTAAAACGCAGCTGCGTGTACTGCTCTCTCTCGGAACAGTCTTGTTACTGCCGCGCGCAAATTAGCTTTCGTCTTGAGCTGGCTGCGTAAAATTAGCCCACGCGCTTTTTATAAGGATAAGGCGGTGCGCGTTGTGGTTTACGTGGTTGTAAAAAAATTTTTAATGCTTGGACGGTGGAGGAAGTTCGGGTGAGATTGAGCCGAATTTAGATTTGCGATTAAAGGCTGAGAGTAGTGGAACGTAAGCTGGATGAAATTAGAACTTTTCATTACATTAGAGTTATAAATATCTGTGACGTTTGAAGTTTTTCATTCCGTTAATCAGTTTTTTATAATCTGATGAAAATATATATATAGAAAGACGTTGAATTAAATCAGCAATTTGGTAAAAATAAAATAATTGTTCAATACACAGAAAATTTTGAACAAATTTTGTTAATATTGATTAACACCCATCAAAGCTATAAATACACCCAACCTTAAAACTCTCACATCGACTAGTTTTCTCAAACTTCCAACGAAGCTTCCGCGGTAAATGTCTTTTCCTATTCGGCAAAGACTCGACATTCAGGAAACTTGCCGTCGTCACTCGTCGCGGGACAACATCCATTTTCTCATATTGCGACCTTTCGCGAGCTTTTCGGCATTTCCATTCGATCGAGTGCTTTCAATCGGCAAAGTTGTTGTAGTCGAATTTAAGATTGATCTCTTATAATGCCTGTGTGCTGTATACACAGCGTGGGTGTTAGGAGATGTATTGCCTCTCCTTTGCCGTATAGTCCATTTTAGTAGGGTCAAGACGTTTACTTTGTGTGGTTTATTGTTGTGAGTTTCTTTTTACGTATCTAGTGGGTTATGTATTTTAGTTGGTGAATTATTGTGATTGATGAAATTGTATTCTTGTATCGTATCGTATTCTGTGTGAACAATGAAGTTTACAAAGGGGTAAATACATTGTTTTGCATAGGTTCTGATTGGTAACGTTTAATACAGTGGCTTAAAACATCTAGTATATTGTTTTATCTATTTAATATAAATAAACAAATTTTTTCAATTCTAACAAAGAAATATTTTTAAAACCTAACTTAAAATTTATTGCGTCAATAATAAATATAATATTTTATGAAATTGGTAAACTATTAACAGTAAGTCTAAAATGATATTTTTTTCTTTTTGTTGCAGAACACCAGTGTACAAGCAGCGGGTCAAGGACAAGTCCAAGGAAGTGAAACTCAAGGAGGACCAAATACTGTTCTTCGAGTCATCGTCGAGCACATGATCTACCCTATTTCCCTTGACATTCTTTACCAGGTACCTACATTATTTATCCAATATTAAATTAAGAATCTGAAAAGCCTCAACAACATTAATTCAAAATAAAAGTTCTCAAACATAATTAGATTCATTAACAAAGAAGCGATAGCATCCAAATTCCATTAGAATTTCAAACAACCCAGTCATAATTTACCACTAATATAATTCGCTTAAAAATTTCGGAAAACCGGATCCCATCAATAGCTTCGATAAACAATGCACTCCACACAGGCCGGCCGCTGGTCCAGGCCGCAAAACAGCTCCGAGTATCCCATTTTATGCAAAATTTTAGTTTCTCCGCTGCACAAAAGCATTATCGATAAATTTATCCGTTCGCTTCCAAGTTATCTCGACAATACAGGCCCGCGCGGCCGACGAACTATTGAAACTTTCAGGCGCAATGAATATAGAACAGTGGACAGGCTGTGGCGGCTAGGAAAATAAATGAAGAGATAAATAGTGGAGCCGCGTAAGAGCCTGGGCCACGAAAAACAGAGAAAACCGCATCATTAATAATCTGACGCGCGGCCAAAAGCATGTACATAGCGCGGGTATTTCCGGTTCGAGTTGAGTGGGCCATGGATTTTTAACGAGCGCCCCGGACCCCAAAACGCATACGGACACGGCTAGGGTAGCTAGCCGGCTTTCTCGCGCCCGAGCACAATGGCCGGCCGGAGGTGGACCTGTACTACTGGGAGTGAGAGAGAGCGGAGGTGGATGGGAGAATGGAGGCGAGGTTTTGTAACGGCAAGTGTGGCCGCGAGCTTTATGAGTAATTTTTGGTCTTTTTTTAAGAGAGGCTTTTAAGTTTTAGTGGATTTGGTGGTTTTAATGCTTTGAATATTTTAGGGAGGCGTGGTATGTATATACTTCTTTAGGGGATTAAAATAATGAACAATTAAAAGAAGTTTTTTCTCTATTTGGAAATGTGAAATTACTCTTTACAAACTAGAAAATTAATACTTTTAAAGTGGTACTAAAGTTATTGTTTTTCACTTTTTAAGATTGTTGGGCGAGCTATTTATATTTTTCGATATCTTTTCAATTTCTATTTTAAATAACTTAAATTTTCTTTTAAATTCTATGATAAAACTTACTTGAAATTCACTTAAAATTTTCACGTACACGTACAAAAAAATTTGCATTCAAAGCCATACAAAAATTAAAACAGAAGATTTAAAATGTCATGCTTTAACCACAATTCTTTTAATCTCCATCATATCATCATAACCACAAACGCGTACATTTTAATCAGTCTCTAGTAACTTCCATCTTCTAATCCTCACTGGCCTCATCCATTAACCTTTCACGCACCGACCCTTCGTACGCGTCTTTCTCCGATAACAAACTACACGTACGCAAAGCGTCAAAGCCGTTAATGGTCTGTCGCAAAAACACTTTATACATCGCGCTTTTACTCCTTTCGGGCTCTCGACCCCGCCTGTAAGTCGACTTAAAAGGTCTCCGTGGTAGAGCTTAATTAGCCCCGGCAGCAGATTAACGTCGTAAGTCCAGCTCTGGATTAGGCATACGCGTACGTAAATATGAAAAGTACCTAGCCGCTGCACCGCAAATTCTGACGAGAGACCGAAAAATGCCGAGTCGTTTTTAAATACAGAAGTGAAGTGCATTTACAGATTATGGTCGGTGAGCTAGAAGAAGGGTTCGGGCAGGATAGCAAAGTAAAAAGCGACGGGGAAACTATTTTTAAAAGTGCACGTACGGTTTTTTACTCGCTTTCGCGAATTGTCGTGTTTTCCTTATTTATTATAAAAATGTTTCCTTCTATTGCGATTATGGCGCGCTTTCGTGCCTTGGCTTTTAGAGAAAATGTTTGTTGCTAATAGCAGTAGAATAGTATAGTGAAGTGAAATGTTTTATATTATGGTAGCAATTAATCATGTAGCTTTTGTAGCTATTTTGCTTTTTGTAATTACCTGTTATTCTAGTTGGTACAAAAAAAACGAATTATATGTTCGTAAATATAACAATAATACAAATAATAACTATTAAAGTAAGAAATTAGTAAAGACCATTAAACAAACAGATAAAAAGTGTTATAATTCCATCAGCTTTAAATTCAAAGATTTTCCCAATCTCCTTCTAACAAAAACCCAAATTTTAATTAGCCACAGCGGCTAAAATTCCGCGCTCTTTGTATCCCCAAGAAAACTAAACTCACTAACCCCAACAGGCAGCGGCTCCGTTCATTAACCAGAAAACTTGCGGCTCGCGCCACTCCGGCAACAACGTTATTACGAACTTTGACTTCCTCGATGGCTATACTCGGAAGACACGCTTCTGTCTCGCGACCGATAACGCGCGGCCTGGCCTCGAAAACAAAGCACCCCCCCCCCCCGCCGCGCCTGCATCCGCAAAGAGAAACTTTTCTTTTACAAAAGAAGAGAGCAGCGCTCCACGGATAGGGGAGCCAAGTTAAATATCGCGCCCCGCTGGTCGGGGGCATTTTAAGGAGGAGCTACGGGCGCGATATAAATTGTGATTATGCCGCGAAGAAGCAGGCCCGGGGGCGCTTAATCGAAGAGAAGGCGAGAGCGAAATCCCGGAGAGTCGTTAAAATTCAATTTCGAAATAATTTACAATAATTTAGCGTTGCCGCGCGCGCCCGCCTCGTCTTATTTCGGCTTTCTCCTCGCGCGTGTATGTGCGGAGGAGGAGAGAGCGAAAGAGCGAGGTTTTGTCGCATGAAATTTAATCCGATTCCCGGGGAGTGCGCGTTGTTTATATACATAAAGCCGGGGCAAGAGAGGAGAGCGAGCTAATATTGAGATTGAGAGGTTTATAATGTCGGGGGCTTTTTATCTTTATATTGGATGCAAATGGAATTTATGAAAGTTTTTTTCGGGGGTGGGGGCGTCGGCGAGGCTACATTATAAAGCGCGCGGCGAAGTTTGGGAAATATGCGTTCGCGGGAGTCGTGCTTTTTATGGCTATTATTATGCCTTTTTTGTAAGCATTGGAAGTTATTTCGAGTCGAGTTCCGAGCGGCGGCATTATTTAATAACAAGTTCGAGAGGAGGTCGCTGTAAATCAGTTTAATATTGCGAATTCCGATCGTTCAAAGCCGTAAACGAATGCTTTCAAGTGGAATGAATCAAGCTGCGTACCGACGTGTACGAAAATAGATATCGTTTAAACAATTATCAAACATTTTACATCACCCTTACTTTAAAATATCAATATACCACGCTCCCACAGTTCCACCCCATATACATAACATTCGCAAATTTCCACCATTAGAGCCACAGCAGTAACCATCATCAAACTGGAAACCTCCAGCCATACCCTAAAACCTCGTATGACCGCTAAATAAATAACAGCCAGCGCCTCTTAAGAACCCAGCAGTGCAACAACTTCACCTCGACACTACTGTCTCCCGCTCGTAATCGAGCTCGATCGTATTCCCGCGGTGATAAATAAGTTCGACGAAGTAATAACAAGCGCGCGGCTCTCGTCTTATCGGCGCACTTTCCTTTCGCAATGCCGCGTACGTATTACGGCTTGGCGTGCATTAAGAAACGCTCTGCTTTTAGCATTCGCGTGAGCGCTTATGACGAGGCCTTTCCTGTGTACGTATATAAACCGGCGCGTCCCCGGGGCCACCTGGGGCACCCTCTAAATCTTGCCTCATTAAAGGATCCCCCCGCCCTGCCGCTGCCGCAGTGAGTTTGCGCGCCGCCTGCCCCGAAATGTCTTGCCGTCATAATAACGCCGCCTTTTGCCCGTCCTTGGCAGTACGCCCCTGCTCGGGGGCTGTTTCCCCGCTTCGTTTTTGATTAACTTTCGGCTTGTGTATGGGAGCTTGCGTATGATCGTTAACTGTGTTGGTGAATTTTTCAGGCGGGAGAGGAAATTTTAATTTTCATTTTTCGTTGCTTTTAATGGGTAGCTTTTTATATCCTACAACACGGACGGAAGTACAACTTTTTAAAAGCGAAAATACGTTAACCTCCACCCCCGCAGAACTCAACCGTCATCAGGCACCGCATCGAAATCGTCGTCATTACCATACACCGGGCATTACACACTGCATATACTAAAAGACAAACCCACAGACAAGAGGCGAGGCCTCGATAATGAAACGCGCGAATTAATAACTATCACGTGTGCGCGCACCCGCGGCAATCGATTACCAGAGCGCGCTTTGTAGGCCCGCGCTGCTGCGGTCCCCGGACAACTCGGCTGCTGCTGCTGCTTCCGCGCAATCCCCGAGGTCCAATAACCGAGCGGCTATGATTGCCCGCAGACGCGCGCTTTCTTTTCTTTTCGAGAAGCCAAGCGCGCTGGTTTCGCACTTGCGGCCCGCGTGCCGTCAGAGGTTATGTGTCGCCGGATTTATGGAGTGTTGCGCGGCTGTTCTCGGGCAATAACGTTTATTGGTTTTCATGATAAGAATTTCGGCTGGGAGGGTGTAATTTTTGCCGGCGCGTAAATCATTTTTGCTTTATGGAGGTGAATGTCATTTTTACGCTGTTTAGGCTGCGCGGCGCTGATTGTGTGGTTAGATTGTTGAGGTTTCTGAATAAAATTGTTTCACGACACCGAGACTAAACGTACAAAAAGTAAACATCTCACTGCTTAATACACTACAGCCAAAAAACCATACAGACATATGCATGATCCAGACTCCCCACGCCAGAATTCAAACCTCCACAATCCAGACTCCCTCGCCGATGACGCTCAGCTAATTTTCGACGCGGCGCCCCCTCCGCAACAAAGGCACACTGCACGCACTGCACGCGCGACTCGGAAACGAAAGGACGTCGCGCTGGCCGCGTAATTGACGAGAGCGGGAGCACGCGCTGCGGGCCAAATTGTAATACGGATTAATTTGCATTGTCGACGCGCGTATTGCGTGAATATAGTTTGGTCGTGAATTAGCATCGAACGTGTCGTCAGGTGTCGCGTGTACGGGACAATCTTTACCCCTTCTCCGTGTGATGTTGAAGTGAGTTATTCGGAAATGGCGTTAAATCGACGAAAATTATATGCTTACGAAATTTGGAGGAGTCGTTGAGATATGGGATGTAGAGGCGGGAGACAAGATGTCGCGTGATTAGCGTAGAAGTATTGGGAGCGTTGACTTGTGCGGAAGGTTAAGGTGATGATTTATTGAGACGTGTTGGATTATTGATTTTTTGATAGATTTGAAGTTTTTAATTTAAGAAAATTTTATTTGAAGTGTGTTAAAATGTCAATAGGAATTAAATTGAGTCTGATTCATTAGTTAGGTATATTCTTATAAATTTCGCTATATCCTAAAAATGTCCTAAGTAAGGCATAACTAAATGCCACAGTTATATGAATAATAAGGTAAATTCTTTATTTTCCAGTTTGGTCATATTTACTTTTCTACGATAAAACAAGCTATGCAAGTTCATTTTATAGCAGTCTCTGAAAAATTCCTCATTAAAAATAAACAAGAAAGAAACTCCCGTTTTTAAAATTTTTCAAATCCAAATCCTCTTTTCTTTCTTCTTCTTTGAGAAACAAGAAAAAGCATCCCGCGGCTCTCGCATTAAACTTTTTGGCTAAAGTAGCTTAAGTCGAACCGACAGAAGTAGCTTTAGTCACCTCGACAGATGTCTTCCGCTATATTAAAAGCGACCGTCTTAGTTCCAATCGCACTAAACCTGGAAAAAGATAGAAAATTGCCGTTCAACCGGCGAGATTTACTTTTGTATCATTCAATTTTAGAACAGACCATATCCGCTCAAATTTTTCAATTAATAAACATGAGTCTACTCCGATACACGTAAAAAGATAGGCTAATTCAAATAAACGATATCGGCCGGCCGTTATACTATTTATAAATATCCCCTCGAAAAAGGCAAAAGAGAGCTAGAAAACGTCGGGGCAGACGAACGGAAAGAGGAAAAGGGAAAAAACGAGCAAGAAAAGCTCTCTCTTTCTCTCCCCGGCGCTCTGCGCGCGGGAAATCCCATCGGCTCTGCCCGTGGCCGGCGCGGCTCTAGCCAGCTGGAAATGCGGCGACAAAATAAAGCCCGTCGAGCAAATAAAATATTAGCGATAGTTCTCGCGCGTTACCCTACCCCTTTCATACACACTTACACGTACAGGCGGATCACGGCAACTTGATTTCCCGGGGGCTTTCCATATACGTGCGCGACTACACGAGGCCCTTTTTAAGAAAAGCCGGAGGATGTGAAGTCGAGTGGGGAGCGCTGGAAAAAAATAAACAGGAGTGTGGGAGGAGTAAAAGTGAAAGGAAAAAGGGGGTAAGTGAGAACGGTGAAATGTATGGGGGTGTGGCAGGGGTGTAGTGAGAGGATAGTGAGTGTGGATGGGAGGTGTTGATGTGTAAGTATGAGTGCGGGTCTGGTTGAGAAGGAAGGTTGTAGGATTTTTTTTTTTATTTTTTTTTAGAGTTAGAAATGATACGAATGTTCATTGAGTTTCTTATTGCTGACGACAGAAAATTTGTATAAATTATATCAAACAATACTGGTTTCATTTAGCTATTTGGGATACGTATTTTAGGAAAAAGCTTAATTTTGAAATTTATGCAAAGCTCCTGCATTAGAAAACTTTAATTGAGTTCATTTTGTCTGAAGTAAGCGTACATCCCGCAGATTTTGTTCTAAATGCCAAAGCGCTGCTCACCCGTAGAATTCCTCATTTTAATTAGTAATCCAATTAGATTTCCTTTTCAATTGAAATCCGTTTGCATACAAATCACTCATCAAAATCAACATTTCAAAAAGCTTATTTTATTAAAGCTATAAATTACTTGTATTTCACCAATATGGATACACAATTTATGATCAAAACCGCATTATAAAATGCATTTTTCATTTCACGCAAAGCACTTAGGAAACACTCTTTGTTATTAAACGTTCCAAGCATGATCCGTAGAAAACAAATCACCGATAAACCTTAGTATATATTATTTCTTCGATAAAATCTCACCTGACTGCGCGCTATTTCGAATTTTATCGAGAAACAGGTATTAGCGGGGATTCGCCGCTTGATTATCTCTCTAGCGGCGAGTGTACGCGTACGCAGCGGCTCTTGGCTGCAGCGCGCCGAAATGCAAACTTGCGCTCTGTGTATATACAAACGCGTAAATAATGTTCGCCCCGCTGCTATCCGCCCCTCCCGGCTCAAAGCTCTCTCGCTCTCTTGCATATATTTTATGAATTAGTCTAATTAAATGGCTGAATTAACTGCTATTCGTATGATCTCCTACGCTCGTTATATAGGCGATTACCAGTGTTTCAACGGATGATGTCGCTTGTATTGTTTAATATAAACCGAAATTATATTTGAATAGATTAACTTTGTATAAGTGGAAATCTAAATACGTACAACATTTAATTCTTCATTATAAATTTTTGTGCTCTTAGGTATTCATCATAAAGTATGTGCCTAAAAAATCTTTCATAAAAAATAAAAAAAGAATAAATTACAGAAAAAGCAAAAAATATTCAATCTTCAAAAAACAGATAGAATAAAGCCATGACAAACGTTGGCTACCTCGCGCACTACCCGTATACAGGAGAGAGCAACTCATCACAACGGAAGCGCAATGAGTGACGCAAATATTTGCGCTCGCGGCAATGACACGATCATCGGTTTGCCTCGAACAAACACACGTGATCCGCTGCCTATGTGCGCCACTCGTTACGTTAAAATTTATACGTAGCGAAATGTAATCAACCGCGAGCAATTAATGGCAGCATATTTAGTTCTCTATGAATCGCTGAATAATTTTTTCTCTTAAAATGGAAGCTGGAGGTGGATTTATTGTTGTTTTAGCAAGGTTAGTAACGTATTGCTTGTTTTTTTGTTGCAGATCTTCACGCGATATGGCAAAGTCTTGAAAATCGTCACCTTCACAAAGAACAGTAAGTATGATGTGGATAACTATTTAGATATAAAACTTAAAGTTTTATTATAAAAAAGTATATTGCAATGAATTTTTTTTATTGTTTTATTTATAATGAAAGAGATTTTTACATAAAATTAATTCTCTGGTTGTTATCAAAAAGCAGAATTTATTTTGTTTCTGTTTAAACAATAACTTAAAGATGAAAAATTTAAAAAAAAAAAATGAAAATTAAATATTCTAAAAAAAGGATTGTCCGCATTCTGAATGACATCTAACATCACTTTAATATGAAAAATTTAATACGATATTCTGAAATTCGTTTTTCCGTATAGATATTGTTACTGCCAAGATCCCATAAAGTACAAAAACATTCCCTAATCCACAAAAAAGTCCTACAACACTAACCCCATCACCCATCGTCGTCCTTTTTCCCTAATACCCCAAACACGCGTCCCTCTCAAGTTATCCAATTTCCCAGACATCAGCGCTTTTTTATCCAGCGCCACTCGTCACATCCACTTACACTTACAAAGCCCTATATCCCGTTCCGCGTAAATAATTAATTTACACGCGATTCGCACAAAAACATCCCTAAACGTTTCGCCCGCTCAGCACATCAAACGGCGGGCTTCGCATCTCGCGCTGCTTTTTTTACTCCAACCAGCCTGCGCACTCGCGAGCGCGCGCGAGTATCAAGTGGGCGTTCGTCGGCCCTGTCGCTTATTTAATTACCTTGTCCGTTTGGCTTTTCGCTTCTAATTACGTCGGGCCAGCTCGTCGTTACTTTCGGCCCCTCGTCCTTTTTAGGGCGAAGTTCCGCGACGCAGAAAAAAAATTAACTATGAAATTACTTGTCGAGAGCGGTCCGGTCCTCTCGGCGACGTCAAAGGGCCGACGCGGGGGGAATGGGCGAATTTTAATAAAAAACTACGTTATATTCGAAATAAAGTTAGCCTGGAAGGACGAATTATCATAAAAATTCCCGTGACGCGGGGGATTTCAGGCGTGTATGGAATTCAGGCGGTAATACGTTTGGGGCCGGGTTGTTTTGTTGATTAGGGAGAGAGCTAATTACTCTTGAAATTTCGAAACTTTTACAATGAGGAAAATTGAATGATCGTCGCGAGCCCGGGGTCAAAGGGAAGTTTCCGAGAGGTTGGGCAAATTATTGCGGAACGAATGGCTTAGTCCAGCGTCGGACATTTGATTAAACAATGTGTGCGTCCTTTCTTTACAGGCTCGTTCCAGGCTCTCATCCAGTACGCCGACATGATTGCAGCGCAGACCGCCAAATTCGTAAGTACATTTAGCTGGTTAATTATTCCTTAATTACTTGGCTTATAATTAAACACTTTTGACTTTTACTTTAACAATGTTTGGCAAAATGGGAAATCAGAAAAATTGAGTATTCAGAATCAAATTTGAAAAATAATAATTTGAATTTTATTATTTAAAGTATACCAATTTCTCACGAGTAAAACATTAAAATTGTTGTCAAAAATTTAAGTCTGAATCAAAATGTTTGAAATTTTAAATCCTAATGTCGTATGCAAAATTATATAAAATTATGTACGCAAAGTTCACCTTAGTCTGCCATACATCTTTAATTCTATACATAATATATAACTGAATCCATGGCATTATAACAAGAAAAAAACGCGAATATACGCAAAAGAATACCGACAGCAAAACAAAAGTACCAAGAATTTAAACTAACATAAAGAAAAAAAAAAAAGAATTCTTCCTCTCGTGAAGATGAATGCCGGTAAAAAGACGGCCGCGGGCAAGCTGCTAAGCGCCTTTGTGTCATCTTTGCGTACTTAATGAATTTACTCCGCGCACGCGGAAAACGGACCGATTTCTTCCCCTCCACTATACAAACACGTGTATACTTATATACATTCGCAAAATCTTATCTCTTTTTCTTCAAGCTAACAAAGTTATATTCGTCACGCCTCGCGGAGCGCCGTTTGTGTATTTCGCTTTTTAACGGCTCGTTTTGCGTTTCCCGCGTCGACTTGCCGGGCGCTTTTGTACTTTGGCTTCTTAGCCCGCGTCTTCCTCGCTGACGGAAACTAGACGTATTCGAAATTCGCGAGTAATGAGGTTCCTCGCAGCTAGGTGCCCGTTAGCGTATTGCCTTTGTTCTTGTAGATTAATTAATGGCATCAAAGAGGCGTTTTTCGTAATTGGATTAATTTCAGCGCCCCGCGACGGCGGCGCTCAGTTCGAGCCGATCAGCCGCTTTTGATGCGCTAGATAAGGTGTTTAAATGGAAAACTTGCCTATTTTTACCCGTGCTGTGTTTTGATGAATTTCTTAACGAGATAACGAGAAAACAAATTTTCTTCATAATTAAGAGTAAGACGTCGCATTAAAATACGAGCTCGTTATTTCTTGAATTAGTAGTTGATAACTGTTAAACTAAAGTGTATTTATTTGTAGATTTTTAATGAATGAACACATTATTTTCAAGCGAATTTGTAAAGCTCTGTATAAATTTTGGTTAACACAGTTCTATTTCTAAAACCCATCTTTTTAATTACAATGAATGTTCTATAGTCTCTTACAGTTTTTTAGTTGCGCAGCTATTGCGCCTCGCTGAAAGATTTACGCGTTTGCAAATTGCGAGTAATGCAAAGTTAGGTTGCAAAGCTTCGTAGCTTCAGTTTCCTTTGTTGCACTATATTAATAAATGTTTTCAAAGATTTTCCTCGCATCTCTTTCTTAAAACTAATTACTTTGTTATTGCAAAGAAAGCAAAACTTGAAATTTTCCTTCCTGATCAAATTTTATACGCTGTTCAACATAAATTTGAATATTAATAAACTTATGACGCAAAATCCTTCTTCGTTCTTTACTACGCAATCATAATCAGCCTAACTCCATTCAGGCCCAAAACACAGAGCCCATTAGCAAACTAATATATCCACTAATAATCGGAAATTGACGGTTCCGTAGCTCGATCGCATACACGCGCTATCGGCGCATAAACCCGCGCGCAGAGCGCAGCTTTGTTTATCCATCCGTCTCTTTCCGATGGCGCGCGCGTATGCTGCAGCTCACCCGCACAGAGGAAGATTTGCGACGCGCAAAACGCTAATCGCTGCGCCATAATTAGACGCGCGTTCGCTTGCATCGCTGTTTCTTCGCTCGTTATAATGCCTTTGAACGCACATCCTCCGAGCTCGATACGTGAATCTAGCTGTGCGTTTATTATGACAAATTTCGGGCGAGAGAATTAGGGAGCCGATGGACCGAGTTAATTTCATTTAAATGAATTCGTATTTAGTTGATTCGCGGCCGTCTTCATGCTTCGCTTGGCCGTTGCCGCGGGCGAACGCGCGCGGCTAATGGGAAACTGTATAGTAAATTATGCACGGCTGGAATGAAAGTCTGCGCGATTAGGCAAATGCTTTTGTCATTGGGGACGCGTATAGGAAATGCTGTTACATGTTTACGCTGATCGATAGCTAAACGCGTTCGATGGGTTGGTTTAGCGTTCGGTTTTTAACACTTCTGTTCTTTTTTTATTTCTGGGTTTATGTTTACGGGTAATTCGATATTATGAACATTCACGGCGCATTTTCTGTCGTTTTTCTTTTGAATAAAATTTCGGCTTTTCGATGAAAGCAAAATTCCGAATTAAATATACCAGCGTAAATTCTTCAAATCCCATTCGCGCGCTCACTTGGCAAAAAAAGCGAAAAAAAAATCAGGAGCTGCAAACAAAAAGAGAGTTTCAAACTGTCCTTTGAGCTTGCACATATTCCGGGCGAAATATCAGATCAGACAAATGGCGATACTGCACTCGAAATACCGGCAAGCGCGCCGATACAAACGAAACATTATACCCCGGCCGTCATTGTCAGCGCGTCCAAAAACTCTCTGACCCGAATCCAGGCGGAAAAATACAAAGAATAAAGCGCGCAGGCACTGCCTCCAAAAATCAAAGCGAGCCCGGGAAAATATTTAGAGCCGCGCGCTCCAATTACAAGCTCACGTGTGTATATCGAGCTTTCCGTTTATAGCAGCAAGCCAAGGGAAATTCATTAGCTAGGGCAAACAGCAGCGCGCGGCCAAAGCAACAACCTGCGCGTGCGTGCATATATTTACTCACGCATAACGCAACGAAAGGGCGCATAAGTCAAACAGGAGAGCAAAGCCCCCCCCCCCCGCCCCTTGAGTTGGCACTGAGTGGCCCTGCGCGCTACATAATTGACGCATATTGAGAGTACGATATTGTCTTAAGGGTTAGCTCGTTTGCGGTTTGCTATTGTGTTGTGTTATTTTATATGCAGTTTGTATAATTTCTTGTTTCGAGGTTTGCGTTTAATTTTTAATTTTCCGGTTTGTCAATATAGTATAAAAATAAATAATTATTCTACATTCGTACAGTTGAATAAATATGTCGATTATTAATTTTCTTGTATTTAATAAAGAGGCTTTATTCGATATCAATGTTATTTTATGGGCATAATCTTGTAACAAAGTAGATTCATCAGCTATTTGCTTAAAAATAATCTGGATGTATTGATTTATTTTATAATCACATATTACTATCTAAACACTTCAATATAATTATACCATAAATTTGCCTTACACACTTCCAAAAACCCATAAAAAAAACTATAAAAAAAAAGGCCAAACGAAGAGCGCAAGCAAACTCCAAATTAGTTTATCAAAATCAGGAGCCGAAAGCCCGTAAAATTTGATTTTTCACTCGCGCGCTCGTTCCGCGAAAAATAAAGTGAAAGCCTGCGCCCGTGGCTGCGGCTCGCTGTGGAAATTCAGCGAAACCACAAGCATTGTGCACCCGGAGCAGCGGCTCGTCCCTGGATTATTAACGAAAGCCAAAGAGCCGCGACGGGCAACAGCGGCTCGGCTTCCCCGTCCGATGTTTTTGGCATTTCCGCGGCGACTGCGCGCTGCTCGAGCGCGCCGCGGCTCGTAAACGCGCCTGTCGGATTTGATTTACACCTTGATTCCTCGTCGGAAACTCGAGCGCGCTTCATAGCCTGGGTATAGTTTATCATGCCGATTCGCTTGCGCGATGATTGTTTTGCGGGACGGGTTTTATTAGGGATGTATATGCGGCAAAAATGTAGCTGAATAAAGATGTGAGAAAATGATGGAAAGGTGAAAATAGAGTTTTTATTGGTATTTGGAGGGTTCGGTGCCAAAGGGAGCTAAGTCCATAAAATAATTCGGACCATTTGACAGCAAATTTAATGCAACTATCAAACACTAAAAACAAACAATTACACAACGAAAGAACAATAATATTACCAATTTAATTGACCCTTATCTCTCCGCTCGGCAGAACCTGGACGGACAGAACATCTACAACTCGTGCTGCACCCTGCGCATCGACTACAGCAAGATGCAGAATCTGAACGTCAAGTACAACAACGACAAGTCGCGCGACTACACGAATCCAACCCTGCCCACAGGCGACGCGAACCTCGACGCCGCGTCCTTAGCTGGTGCACTGGGAGGTGAGTTGCTGCCGCAGCTGCTCCTAGGTGCCGCTGGTTCCCAGCCGCGCGCCAGACTGCCCGGTGAGTGTCTCGTTTTCGTTCAGAGTCAGAAAATTAAAATTATTAAGATATCTTTAAAAGATTCACGATGATGAATATGTACGATCAAGAAATTTTTACTTTTACATGATCTGCCAAAATGAGAAACTCACGTACTGCAGACTGCCCTATTGTCTCCTAGCGTTTATGTCTAGTTTAGATTTTTTACCTTTTTTTTTATGTACATAGTGGTAACGTCGTCTGCATTCGCGAGAGTAACGAAAGTTTCTTTGATTGGTCGTTGTTTATTTATGACTTGAGCAATAGAATTGCGCACACGAGGGTGGTTTGTTTCTTGGGAGTGTAAAATTTAATTTTTAACGGGGTCATGGATTGATTCAGTAGTATGAGGGAAAAGTTTTTATATTGCCGAGGGTAAAAGATATTTTTCGAAAAATACTTTTTAGTGTAATCGAATCTTTGTAGTATTGCTGTCTCAGTTAAAAGTTTACCTTTCTCTTTGGGAATTTATATACTATCGTATAGTTATGATATCAAGTTATTAATAACTAACGACTAGTCAGATTTTTTAAAATATGTAACAAAACTCAAGACTAATTAAGCTCTTTACTTTCCGCGAGTTACTTCTTCTATCAGGCTGTTATTTCACTCTTAAAAAATGTGGTATTTACTGGATTCTCTGTAAACTTCAACACTTCATTCACTTTTCTGTCATCTCTAAGGTAAAATCTCTGTCTGACTTTGCATGTTTGTTGCACCAATTCTTCATCTCTTATCTTTTATTTCATCACTTATTGTTGTAAGATTAATCCGGTAAGTCATATTTCATAATCGAGTAATATCTTGCCAAATATAGTGCATTTATAAATAATATAATTGAAAAAAGGAGATACAACAGTTCGCGTAAAATTTGTATCCTGCATTTAATTATAATTAATATGTAATGCTATTATCGAGTAACAATCAATTATTAAATATTTCTAATTATAGTCAGCACTATTAAAATCTTTTTTGCTTTAAAAAATATTAAGTTTATAAATCATTATTAATCTTGAAACACTCGTGAACGAACCGTAAAAGATCAAATCACCTAACAGCGGTAAGATATTACTCGAGCTCGATGTAGTACCAAGAGTCATGAAACTCCCGAGAGCGTAGTCCAAGAAAAGCATATAACAAAAGTAACCGTAACAAAAAAAAAACCGAGCGAAGCATGCGGAAAATTTTCCGACAACGAGAAAATTTTCGATGCTCCGGGTATCGAGACGAGAAGGAGCGCAATAATAATTTTGGCGTAATTTTCTGAAGTAGAGTCCATTGCAGGCGCACCGAGCGTCTTGGCTGCCTCGCCGTTCGCGGCGATGCACGGGCTACCCTCGCCCCTCACCGGACCCTACAATGGCGTGCCACCCACACCGGGTGGCCTGGCCGGACTGGGTGGCTTCAACCTCGGCGCTGGCGCCCTTGGCGTGCGCGTCCCGGGCAGCCCCCAGCCATCCTGCGTACTCCTCATCAGCAACCTCAACGAAGAGGTGAGTAATGTCGAGCTTTTTCATTTGATTTATCGTGCTCCTGCTTAGAATAGATGGATTGGAGTTGAGTTTGGAATAGTAAGTATGCGGTAAGAGATTACGGAAGAAGTTAATGTTTGTTTCAATAATAATATTTACAGTTATTGTTAATTTGATGACTTGACTTGAAGGAATAATTTATTATTTTGATAATGTAAACTGTGGTATGCTTACTTATACGTTGATATTTGTAAATAAAAGCTTACCCGGTCTAAATGCAATAAATTAATTAATATGAATTTACATTATTAATTAATGTTTTATTTTATGCAAACACTAGTTATAAACTGATATACAATTTAATTAAATTTAATATGAATAATTATTGTTATTGAAACAAATTATTTAATGAAAAATATAAATAACATAATAATTTTAAACCAATTGGGATTATTCAATGAATATAATGGACACATTTGAATTACAATTTTTAATTTTTTTGAAAAGTATTACGTACATATCAGTGTTAAATCGAAAAATATCAGGAAAATATCAGAATTCTAGATCACGGATTTTGCTCAAATTTTAGAATACGTTTTTAGATGTCAAAAAATTTAGCTTGTCTTTACAAGCTTTTTTTGCTTATGATAAAATTCAAAAAGTACAAAGAATACGCACAAAGTTGAAGATAGTTTTCAATGATTTTTAATGCATTTCCGTTATTTAAATTTTAACTGTTATAACTTTCAAAGAAATTTTTTACTTCTGCATATAGTAAATAGAAATCTGGAAGCTTGACAGTTTTTTAATAAGGTTAAATACTTGCATTATCCTAATTTCGTACTGGTGTGTACGTATTTCAAAATCAAATAAATTTTAATTTGCTCATATATAATAAAGTTAAAAATTAATTGAATCATAATAAGAAAAAGATTATTCAATGAAAAATAGCTTTTACATATCGTAACAAAATAATATAGTGCCCTTATTTATTAAATTTGTTATTTTCCTGGCCAATAATACTTTTATATGCTTTTAATTTAATTCTATAATTAATAGTAAACACGTAACATTGTCCCTCAAGTAAATATATGAACGCGTAAATAGATTATTTCATATAATTAAAGCTAAATATAGTTTTGTAAAAAGACAATGTTTAGATTTTATTTGCAAGTTCTCCTTATACGTAGTGCTACGTAGTTGACTTCTGCAGTTTTTCAAATGTCTGATCTCATTATTAATACATGATTTCTTTTCAATTAAAAGTGAAAATGTTTACTTAATGCATATATATTTACGCTATGAAATTGGATTTTTTTTCTTTATTAAAGAAAATATTCAATGTAAAAACAAAAAGTAAGTAGAAAAAAAGATTAAATTCTCTCACACATTACAAAAATTTCATTGACATTCAGTATTGTAATTTTTATTCTTCATAAAAAAATTTATTTGAAAAGTTTAGAATACCTACGATGCGTATGCATCCTATTCTATTGTCCTCTAAACTCTTACTCTTTCCTCTCTCTCCCTTAGCCTTCATCTTTGATTATTTTACACATTAAATGAAAAATAAAACTAAATCACTCCCGAAATTCACTGCCAAATCTCTCCGCCATACCTCGAGTAGGTCCGTAGCACACGGCATATATAAAAGTGTTATGCGTTCGTTACTATTATTTATTTAACTATTATTTTTTAAAATATGATTTATTTTAATAACTTCGAGGTGTCTTCGACGCGATTGTTCACTTATACATCGAACACTGCAGGGCCTCGACTAGACTGAGGTCCGACAAAAAAGCTTTTGTTTTTTTTTCATTATTATATTTATTTATTATTATTTTTTTGTATCTCTTTGTTTATACTTTGTACTATGAGCTATGTTCTATACGTTGCTTTATTTTTCTACGCTGCCCCCAAATCTTTACTCTAATATATCCGTCGAGTCGAGGACGCCTCGGAAATCCGCGAGCCGACGTGTTTCACACTTCGCAGCTGCAACTTGTCACTACTGTACTATAACTATGTGTACTACTGTCGTTTTTTTAAGCAGCGCGCACAAGCTTCGCTCCGTCGTCCGTGTCTTTTTCTGTGATTTATCGTTATACCTAGTTTCAACTTTTTTTTCATTGTTCTCTCTCGGTGAAGAGGAAGGACCGGGATAAAGTGACTGTGAAAAAGAGCTGGAAACTTAAGAAGATTAATCATTCAAAGTTGTAATGATCAATCAAAAAGGTCGCATACAGTGCGGACGCTCAGAGAGAAAAGTAAAATTTATCTTTGAAATGTGGAAGATTGTTTTTGTTTAGTTTAACCTAATTTTTCAGTTGCATATTACAAAATATAAAATGATTTGTACTTATAATGATTTTCTCTTAATTTTTTCTAAATTTCAATAAGCAAATATTGCATTAAATAAATGATAATAAATTAGAATGAAACAAAAATGAAAAATTTATCTCAAATTCAAGTCATTTTTTTTATAATCTTAATTGTAATTTGATTTTATATATAGTAAGAAAACTAAGAAATAAAGTTCTTTATGATGTCACTGAATCCTGATAATTCCTCTCGTTAAAAAAAATAACAATGTGAGATTAACCTTAAGTACAACCATTATTCTCGCTTTTAATTTTTCCATATTACTATTTTTCAACGATTTCGTTTAAGTCGAACTATCGTTCTAAAAATTGTGATTCAACCACAATATTGTGTAATTTTTTTTCTTAAATACAAACGCGAATCTTGTGCACGCCCATACTATTACATTATATCCTATTTACTCGCTGACTATTGACTGGACTCTGTCTGTTCTCTGTGTAGATGGTCACGCCTGACGCTCTCTTTACCCTGTTTGGTACGTCTCCACATTTATATTATTAATTATATTACATTATTAATTATTATATTTACACTCACACTCAGCATACACTATCACATATTAATGGAAAAAAAGAAAAAGTTTAAGAATTTTTTAAAATCATTTTTTGAGTTTTTCATATCTCATTTTCATTAGATCGTAAATTTATAGTAAAAAAAACTTGTTTAAATGTGTTTGTGATTAATTTTTAAAATCTGTTGTCTTCATATTAAATTTAAATATTTAAATACATTTATTTATTTTTGATAATCAGCAACATCATACACAGTCACCTTCAATCAGTATCTTCTCAATATATTCATCTTTTCAACTTCTACGATTTTTTATGATTTTTCTTAAAGCCTTATTGTTTATTTTACAGCTTCATACTTCCCTTTCACTAATTTTACGTTTTAAGATTTTTTCGTTTTTTCCTTCAATACTTCGATCCATTTTTAACATTTTATTCTATTTCATAAATCGTTGCATCGTCATATAATCTAAATAATAATAAAACAATACAAAATATTTTACATCATTTTCCGCCGATTATAATATACGTTTGTCATCACAGTGCCTCATGCCGTTTTTCTCTATATTTCCGAGCATCTTTTCTAAATTTTTCATTAATTACATCAATATTTATCAGTTCCAGACACCTAATATCTCATAAAAGCTTTCGCTTATTTTACGTAAATCCATTAGGAACTCACTTCCGTAAACCGTTTCGCTTTTGGATTTTTATTCATATATATGATCTTAATGTTTTTTTCATTCAATAGCAGGTTTTTAGTTTTAAAATCATTAATAAAATAATATTGATTATAATTAATTATAATGTACATAAATATACAAATATTCCTATTCAAAATTAGTTTTAAACATGTACTGAAAACAGGCTTATCACCTTTTCATGTTATTAAATTAAACCAGAAATTAGATGAAGTTTTAATCAGCATTTAATTGCGAAATTAACATTCAATTAAATAATAAATAATATTAATTGTTGCATTTACTAGGGCGATTTCCAAAAGTGCTTACAAGACTTATAATGTATTTGAAATTTGAAATGCAATAAGACTACTATAGCCAGAAAAAATTCTAGTTTAATAAAAATTAAGGTTTTTGGAAACTGTCATTATTAAATGGTGAATTAAAATATTACTTTAAAAAAAAAATAATAATAATCAATATGATGCTTAAGACGAAAATCCAAAAAGCGGACGGTTCTTGCATGTATTATACATAGGAAAAATTTTTAAATCCAATCGCACCCGAAACTCGATAGGTCGGATTTTTAAAAATCCCTTAAGTTTTACAAAAATGTATAAATAGATTTCGCTATTGGCTTGTACAATTAACTTAATATTTTTGCGTCTAGGCGTTTATGGGGATGTACAACGTGTGAAGATTCTCTATAATAAAAAAGATTCGGCATTGATACAATTAGCCGAACCGCACCAGGCTCACTTGGGTAAGTTTTTTGTATTTTTCTTTTAACAAAAAATAAACTAAAATGAATAAATATTATCGTTTCTTTTTCTAACTTATATAATATGTATAAGTTTACTTGCTAAAGGTTTCTTCAATTACAACTAAAAACAAATTCTATATTAAAGACGTTCACCCAATTATTGATATTTTATAATTTTCTTTAAACTTAAAATATGAATTTTTTATTATATATATTCTTATGCATGTCCGCTTTGCAAAATTGCGCTTGCAAATGTCGTTTTCGACATATTGAAGTCAATAGAATTTCAACAATGGACTCCTTTATTCAGCTTATTTTAAATGGCGCTTTTTAAAGTTTCTGTCTGTAATTTTCTTCTGATTTTTATCAAAAACTAGGATGTTGCAATTAAAAATGTTGTAAATAAGATGCACTTCTGTTTTATTTAACAAGCCATTTTTTTTTAAATTCTAAATTCTAAAATTTCGAAATCTATATAGATAGAAGTATTTCTTTCAATGATTTTAAGGTTTTAGAAATAATTTTGATTCTACCTATTTTTATTAGTATTTTAACGTTACTAAATGTTATTTCTGAGATTTTAACTCTAGATAAAGCTACAAAACATTTTTTCTAATTAAACTTGAATTTGAGCATCATTAAGGAACAAGAACAAAGAACGTTCTTAATTTATTAAAAGCTTCCAGTATCACTACAAGTAAAATTGGATAATTTAAAAAATTTGTTAAAATTATTATTACATATTTTTTTATATTTTTTTAATTATTATTTCATTAATTATAACTATTTTCTATGAGTGTTTTGCATTACATATCTATAACAAACTGCACGAGTTGTCACTAAAAAAAGAACTTTACCTCTACAGCGATGACCCACATGGACAAGTTGAAGGTGTTTGGAAAGCCGATCAGAGTAATGCTGAGCAAGCACCAAACGGTTCAGCTGCCGCGTGAGGGCCAGCCGGACGCGGGCCTGACCAAGGATTACACCAACAGCCCCCTTCATCGCTTCAAGAAGCCCGGCTCTAAGAATTATCAAAACATTTATCCCCCAAGTGCAACTCTGCATTTATCAAACATTCCGTGAGTTATTGCATTGCTCACGATACTTAGATACACTTTTCAATATTTACATTAATTAGATGAAATTACTAATAGTTTTTTTAACTTTCACGCAATTGATTGTTGGATTTTGTTTTTTTTAACAGAGCTACGGTATCTGAGGAAGAGATTAAAGAAGCTTTCACGAAAAATGGCTTCACGGTCAAGGCTTTCAAATTTTTCCCTAAGGACAGAAAGATGGCGCTCATTCAGATGCCAAGCATGGACGATGCTGTGTCGGCTCTGATCGTAAGTTTTTAAATTCAATTTCTTTCTTATTTTTTTATTAAATATTCTATTAATCATATTTGTAATTGCATAAATTTCTCGAGACTGTGATTCCTAATAGAACTTGTCATAATTTTCAGAAAATGCACAACTACCAGCTCAGCGAGTCAAACCACCTGCGGGTTTCCTTCTCCAAGAGCAACATCTAACAAGACAGACCAACAGTTTACGAGCCGCAGCAGTGGTTCCAGCCCTACACCCTTGTCCATTATTGGTACCCCAGTGCCGTACACGACTGAAATGGGAATAAACAAGTGAACCTCATCTCGCTCAACTATCGACGTATCGACGCATACATTGAAACCTGCATGTATCAACATGGCTGCCAAAACGTTAAATCGTCGCCAGAGACGCGACACGTACATATAGACACGACGAAGTGAAACAAAGTATAAACAGAGATAAAAGTGAGGCATCGTTATGCCATCATAGACAGTCTGATATAAAGCTTCGTTACATTTTATCGTGTGCGCTCGGTGCGTGGGCTTATTACAATATATTTTTGTGACTAAAAGGGTGTTTAAACATATGGGCTGAGAATTGCGATGATTGCGAATTACGGAACGAAACGACCTCTTGGCTTCCGCGAGCACATACAAAGATAAAATAACGAAAAATGATATGACACAAGACGACACACATCGTTCCTAGCCCGCGATATTTTCATCCATTTTAAAGAAAAAAGAAATAAAGCTGAAGCCAGAGCTGTCGTCCGCTCTCGTTCCCGGAAGGAACTCGCCCGCTACGTGCGCTGCTCTTTTTTCGGTGAGCAGAAGAAAGACAAATGGGATACAAAGCATACTAAGAAAAAAGAGTACGAAATGATTTTAAAAAAGTATAATTCAAG
The DNA here is from genome assembly GCA_030522685.1 of Eupelmus azureus. Taxonomy (NCBI): domain Eukaryota; kingdom Metazoa; phylum Arthropoda; class Insecta; order Hymenoptera; family Eupelmidae; genus Eupelmus; species Eupelmus azureus. Next base: position 25,459 of record JAPYZA010000632.1, on the reverse strand, counting down.
GAACAAGCGTATAAAACAAGTTGAACGTGATTGTAGCGAGACGATGCGGAAAGGGGCTTAGACTGACGGTCCTCATTCTTGTACAGAATTTAAACAAACAAACAAAACAAAAAAAGAAAAAAATACAAATCCTAAGATATATTATATATATATTTTACAAGCGTGACACGCTGGCCGGCTGATGAAACGAGTCGCAGCACGCATATGCATGTTTTCTCGATTTTCGTTCGTGGCCGGCAACGGCACTACACTGATGCATAGTAGGAGTTAAGAATTTTTAAAATTAGCTCGATACAGGCATAAAAAAAAGATGAATGAGAGACGAGATAAATAAACTCTTGTATAAGAGAACGGGAAGAAACGAGCGCCCGACGATCGTGTGCAAACGAGAAAAATAATTGTGAGAGTACAAGATTGTTGAGAGTACTGATTTATTGATTATTCCAGGTGAATAAATCGTCGTGCGCTCGTCACTTCCTCTTATTTGCGCGAAAAGCGCCGTTATGAATAAGAAAAATAAATCTAGCCTTTAAGATTTAAGAATGATAAATGAAAATAATGATAAACAAACAAAGCCAATGTCACGGGACCCTTTGCAGCTCTCGCGAGGTGCTACTTGCGCGCTTTCTTCGCTGCGTCGTGATGTGCTCCGGATTTTCGGATAATTGTGGACCATCGGACGTAATTTTCCATGTTGATCGCTAGACGCCGTCGATCGGATCTTACTAATCTTACCAATGATCGAGATCAAATTGTGTTTCATTGGCATACACTTTTATGTTTTAATATGTTTAAAGTTTGTGTCAAAATTCTTATAAATCAAAAATATCACAAAGTAAATGTGTTAAGAAGTAATATTTTTTAAAGTATTAACAATTAAAAAAACATTTTGATGAATCTCGATTTTTGGGAAAGATGTAGACAGCGTTTCGTTACTGTCGTGCCCATAGTTGCGAGTGTTTACTTTTTTTTATAAGATTTGTTAATTTTCGGTTTCATCGATAAGTATTACACGACACGCACATTAACCCATAACAGGCCGACGTGCGCACACTAGAACACTCGAGAAACTCAAAATACAACACAGAACAGACAGTACGATTTTGAGCAAAAGGGACGACACTGAAGCGAAGAAAAAGAACATACTGTTTCTTAGTTTAAGTAGTTGCTTAGAGACACATAGACCTTAACCTAAACATAAATCCTTAGTAAGTTTAAGAGGGAGGAGGAGGCGTAAACGTTGAACGTTGAACATATCGCACGCTGCGAAGCATCTACTTACGATCAACAGTTTACTACGTGCTTCTAGAGCCTAACAAACTGAGCTTAAGGAAATAAAAACGTCCGTTGATTTCTATTGATCGTTCGAAGAAATCGTGTATAAAACTTTATACGTGATTATTGTCTTCGATTTCCGAGTGTTTAAAGGAGCAAAAATAAAATCAATATCGTAAGTAGATCCTCGCAACGGAACCAATCCTCAAGGTGTGTACTAAAAAATATCGCTAGGCTCTAAAATATCAACCGTTACTCGCGATTAATATTGCGTGGCTATCTATTGTAGCCAGGATCATTATAATTTCAACGAGGTGAGATCTCGCGGCGAGAAACTCTCTGATTTGGTCTGAATCGACATGATAAAGATAAAAGATGATAATGAAAATAGTAAAAAAAAATGATCATAAACATTGAAGCATCTGTCGGAGTCAATTAAATTCTAACGATACATACATTAGAAAGTGAGGCTGCGAACGAGCATGAATGAGAGAATATGTGTTAGTTAGGTATGAACGATTAAAGAATGATTAAATTAGAGACGTGCAGGGATCGGTGGAAAAGAATTTTGCGAGAGTCAGTGTTTGGATGAAAAAAAGTAAAATAAATGATGTCACAATCAAGCAAGTGCCGGCCCATAAGCGGAAAGGTTGATGGATAAAGATGGACTAGTTTGTGCCAAAGTAGACTAGATCTTAAACTTTTAGGCAAGGATTTCCTTTAGCTAAACATTTTGAGTCATCGATCGAGATTTTCTCACTGATTTTTCTTGCTATTTTTAGCTTTAAATAATTTTTTCAGTAAATTTATATAATTATAATTCAGTAAGATAGTGGTGCTTGTTTCATTTTTGTGAATATAAATCACAATGCACTATTTTCAAGTTTTACTCTTTCCAAGTTAAGAACAATGTTCCACGTGTATAGAGTGCATGATAAAAACACTTTAACATGTGAAAATTGCTTTTATTTTACAAAATATTAAAATTAGCAAGAACATATACATTAAATTTTATATTTCAAGTAATACAAATTACAAGCATATTACTGTAATTAAATAGTGTACTCCAAGTGTTATTAACTCGTGTTGGTGACTTGGAATGTTAAATTGACCAATGATAAGGAAAGTAGTGAGTAGCCGGCATGAGCGAAGGGGCCAGTCTTTGCATCCTTTATGATCTGTCTTTCGAATCTCTAATGACGTCGTTACATTGCATTGATTTATCGGGTTATAAGATTCCTTTATTATTTTTCTCATCTCACTCGAAAAACCACGCGTCGATGAAGACTTGTAGTATTATCTTTATTTTATAAAAGTATTCTATTCAGTCGTAGGTCTTGTTGCTTTGATACACTGATACTATCTTAAGGCGATCAACTTTTTTTCTAAACCACCTCCTTCCTCTTTCCAACTCCAGATTATTTTACACATTTTTATAAGTAACCTATCTTTGCTGTTAAGTTTCTTCTTCGAAAAATACCTACCTGCTTTCTTTTAATGCTAGGATAAACAAATTATTATGAGTATTATGTAATTTTTTTTTACCGCGTTGTCCAGTACACATGAATTTTACACCCACCGTCCGGAAGCTAATTTAACAGTCGATGTCCGACCTAAAAATATATGAAAGCGACAGGACTTTGATATTTTTTAACGCGTTTTTCTTAGTCTTGTCTTTTTTCAACTTCGTTCTTCTGATCTGCCAAATTTGATGAGATGACAAAAAAATATAAAAATAATGACCAGAATTATTGCTCTTGCCAGCCATCTGTCGTACAAGCGATGTAGCGTTTTTCGAGAAAGGAAATGCACAAAATAAACTTCCAAATATTTTTATTATAAATCGTAATTTATTATAACTGCACAATCCGAAATCAAGTACTTTATTTAACTAATGTTGATCGAGTGTTTAAAAAATTGTGATATTAAAATTTCTTTTCTCAGTTGACGTTTACAAGCTTTCAACGGATGACTCGAAGGACTATCACATTTAGCTGTGTTGAGGGGGGCCGAGGTGAGGGTTGGGATAGCCAGCGCTCGCTACAAGGTGTCACAATGATTCGGACTCCGTTTTTAATATGTATGATTGGTTTATTCTTGTCTTGACTTTGTCTGGAAATACAAATTGATAACGTAAATAAAAAATATTTCTTTTTACTAAACACGTGTTGTTTATTAAGGAGAAATATAGACTTTTAAAATGAAAAGTGTTTAAACGATCTTTTTAAGGTGCAGGAACTCGGAGTCCGAATCTAGCCACGTAGTAGTCAAAAAATGCTTAGCCTACAGAGCGTATAAATAAATATTAAAGATTAAAATGAGAATATAGAATATATTATAAAGATGAATAAAGAGTAACAAGACATTCATAAGAGGCAATTTATGCCCATTCACGTTTATGATACGTATATACATAATCCCTATATATTTGATATATCGCTGGTTTTACGACAAGGTGTCCAGATAAAACAAAAGTACGCAAGCGATTGCATTATGATATTCTATATTTTATTAAAGAGAACAAGATAAAGAGAGACTGTCAAGGTTTAAAGATTCGATACTTGTAAAATATTTGTTGTCGACTTTGTTATTGTATGATACATTAATTTATTATTCTGCAGAACATGATAATTAATTTCAGAATTTCAAAAGGTACATTGCATTATTAAATTGCATCTTATAAATTTTACGCAGCTTGATTTTTTAAACATAATAAATCGTAACATTAGAATTATAAATTTATAGACTAAAAAAAAATATATATATGTATATATATATATATATAAATTTTTTAATTGATTTTCAAAGGAAATGATTTGATTTGACTATTCATACAATTAACTTTTGATTGTAGCAAGTATTAACGTTGCAAAATAAAATATAGGAAATTTGTGGGTCTGACCGACAGATATGAATGAAAGAAATTTCTAATACACAGGGTGAAATAATTAGACAAACCATGAAAAGAGAACATTCTAAAGTGGGTGAAAATTGATAATGTATGTGACGAACGAAAATGTGGGAGAACAAGTTGCAAAAACAAGGAAGCTTGAATTATAAAGAAGTTGAACTATCTCGCTGGTTTCTCAGTCTCCTTTTCCTTTGATTAATAAGAAAAAAAACTCGGTCTAGTTTTTTTAAAAGTGTTGCCTTTGAAATAGCAGATATTGTTTTTTATAAATTTTATCTCAATTTAATATTTTATTCGCAATCATTCCGAATTTTAACTATATTTTAATATAATTCTATTTTCATTTTTTTACATGACATCTCATACTTTTAATAAAACTAACCGAGCATTATTAATTAAAAAAAAATGTTACATTAAATAAGAGTACATATTTGTACACAGAGAGGGAAATATGAAAAATAATGTTGTTTTAAGGTTCTTTTATTTTTTATTAAAGCAGAAAAAGAATGCAAAAGTATTAAAAAACGAGAGGACACCTTCGAAAAGGCCGAACCCCCTCTTAGGTAATATAAAAAAAAAAGAAAAGTTACATCGTCGCGGGGTAAGACGATTATTTAGGTAGATTTAGACAGTAGGTCAAATCGTAGTGATTTAAGCGGTGAAACGAAAAGAGAATAAGCGTTCGTATAAGAAAAAATAAAATAGCGTCTTCTAGACTTGTAGTAGCTCCTTTTTACACTTTAAAGATGATAGAAAAATAACAGAATGTTCCAATCACTATATGTACAGTCAAGATGACAATCACTCTCTCTATCGACAATTGACAATGGGAACCACCGAGCTGTTTCCAAGCTGCCACGCACGAACTATCTGTCCACTCCAGTAAAAAAAATACATTTATTATTCCGTTCGATCAAACTCTTTCATTTTTCTGTAACATACCGATCCTATTCAAAAACTGTAACTGCGCTCAAGATTCTTTTGGAATGTAATTTCTTGCGAAAATAAAAAAGAAGTAACATTTGCCTTGTTCATTCTAGCACTGCCATGCTTTTCGAGAACTAAAAACATTTAGATAAAATAAGTGATATATGCTTTGAGTGGATGAAGCAAATGATATTTCTTTTTTTTCGAAAGCGTAATTAGGCATTTTCAAAGGTCTTACAGCGACTCGTTTTGTGAATGATTGTAACACGGATATACATCCAGGCCTATTTCAGTACAAAACCAACTTTTATTCTCCATTCGTGCGTTTTCCACGTCTCGTCACCAATTCTATTTTTCCGATCTTTGACTCCTTTCTTTCTCCTCCACTTAACCTGTCGCCTTCAGAGCCCAACGACTATATTTTCCGATCTTTCAAAAGTATTTAACGCAAAAATGCGATACCGGTACTGGGCCAGGAATTGCGTTGCAAGTCACAATCAGCTCGGCTCCGACAAGACAAATCATTTTTTTACATAAAAAAACGAGAACAATTGTCAGAGCGAGCGTCTTAAAGGTTAAGCTCCTTATAGTTAGTTGATTAGAGATTAGTCAAACATCCGGAACGAATAAATGAGAAAAAGTCGTATCAATAAAACTGTACGCCGACGATAATGCGAAACCTTGCGGTATTTTATTTTAAATGATTTTTCTTTCGATGAAAAAGAGTCTGTTATGTAGGACCTTTGTCAATCGGCCGGAGGTGCGAGACGGCTAGTTTAGATTTAGGAAAGCGTATAGTTTTATGATAGCGGAAGAGAGAGCGCCAATTTTTTACAATCAACACAAATCACCAGAAACACAAATTACACACACTTACAGACGTTACAGTGATTGAACAATGATATTCTTATGTTTCATCTTGTTTTAAGTACTTTTTAAAGTACTGGAGTTATGCGTGATATGTTCGAGTACTTTTAAAAAAGCTACTTATAACTGTTGAATCAAGTAGTACTTCTTTGTTCAGATCTGTCACATTATCTTAGAAGCAAATGTTACTAAATATTTCGATTAACGGTAATAAGATTATTAGACATCCGACTACTGAAATTTATTTTCGTCGATAGTAACTCGTGACAGACTTGACGCAATTTTCTCACAACGTCTTTAATTAATCTCGCTTAAAGACTTTTCTTACATTCATTCGTTTTTGTATTCTTTTTGTGCAATCGCGTCATATGATGAATTCTTAAACCACCAAATCAACGTTTAAAATCACAAACTTTTTTTTAATTTTGAATTTTTTCTTTTTTTTGTGGTTAGTAGTTCATTTGAATTTATCACCTGACGCATTGTACACACAAAACACCATGCTGTCTACTATGAAACACTGTTCGCTGTAACACCGCTACTACTATGTTTTTCTTTTTATTTTAATAGTTAAAAAGCTATTCTTATGCTATGATTATTGTTACTGTTATAACTATTGCTATATACTATACTATAACTTTAACTATAACTTTTATTTTATATAATTATTTTATTATTTAAAAAATCGAACATCTGTATTAAGTGACCGATGTTGTTTTCCTAAGATCGAAGCGAGAAGCGCTTTACATGCGCTAACAATGATGAAGTCGATTACAGTTTGTAACATTATCTATTTATGATCTATTTTTTTACACATAAAACACGATGAGCTCTGCCGTGATCCGCATAGCGCGTCGTCGACTATAATAATTTTTTTGCTCTTACTTTTTTTTATATTACGTTACAATGAGAAAATGGAATAAAAACGGAATATTGTGTAAGCCCAATTTAAGACAGCGTTTAGCTTTATACGCGTGCCTCAATTGACGAAAGGCTCTCAAATGATTTCAATTTTTATATACTCTATGTCACCATAACTATCCCCTTTTTCGCTATGTTTCGCCAAGTAGTTTTTACATTTGTCATTGTACTCTCAAAAAATTACTTATGTAAGCGTTTTTAATTTTTAATTCGCCTATTTACTACTGTCTACTCTACTACTACTATAACTTCTAAACTATTGTAGTTGCGTCTACCCTATCTACGATCTATGCTACTTAGATTTATCTATTTACTACTTCTACTATGCTATCAGTTTTTTCATTTTTCTCCCTTCTTCTTCAAATCGCTACGATTACTGTCTCTACTTACTATTTACTATTCTACTATTACTATTACTATTATTATTACTACTATTACTATCGCATTATTACTGTATTTAGTGTTACACACGTAATTAATGTCCATTCTTTGGAAAACTACTTTATTATTTAACACTCCTTGAATTCGTCAATTTTTTGAATTGATAATACGCTTGTACGAGTGCGTGCTATTCGCATTTTTTATTTCGACTTCTTATAAAATGTTTCTTTTTGTTTAATTTTTTCCACTTCCGTCTCTTGAATTGTCGTCAAATTAAGTGCTTGCCAGAAATGAGCAGACGAAATATATATCCGATGTATGAAAATCTATCTACCCTGTTTTTTTTTGTTCTTTCATACCCTCTATTTCTTACACTCTATACTATATATGTACTCTATTTTTACTGTGTGATTTTTTTCCAGGTGTTCTCCTGTGTTTCTCCCTTCAAATTTCCAGCGTGCTAAAGTTTTGTTAATGCAAAAAATTATTCAAGCATATTTTTCAAAATTTCTTGCCACAATAATTTTTTATTAACGAAATTTTAGCACTCTTACATACTTACTGTTTTACAATAATTTTCTAAATTTCAGCTTTTTCATATTTATACATATTTTTCAGTCTTATGTTTCACCATCGACTTTTTTTCTTCACCTTTGTTTTTCATACGCCGGAATCGCAAATATCTACCATCGGAAAGTCAAGGGGATTCATCGATCGATCAAAAGGATTACGCAATCGCCATACGAGAACGTAAAATTTTTTTTTTTATTAAAACAATGTGAAAGAAAAACTGTCTGTCTCTAACCGACTAACTAAACGAGTCCAAATAAAAAATATTATAATTGACGGGGAAAAAGCTTGACAAAATCTGCAATGGTGCTGAAAACATTTGGGAACACATTTATCATTCATCCTTTATTCTTTAAAAATTACTTTTTCTTTAAAAAGTGCGCGTCCATTCGATATCTTGATTCTCGTACAATTTACTTTCAAATTTAACGACTACAATTATTATTTAAATACGCAAATAAATGTGATATAATTATTTTAAGGAAGTATACAAAAATGTGTAATTAAACTGAGATAAAAAAAAGTTTATGAACTTGACGGAAAAAAAATTTGAGTGTTTTTAACTTTGTGCGAGACTCAAGAGGAAAACGATGATTTTTCTCACGCACAAAAATTTGCCCGGAACAATCGTTAGTAATCGTGCCTAGATGTTTTTCCAAACAATCGTGTTTTATGGGATCAACGTCGCTTTTCCTTCTCGCGGAAGAGAAAACAAAAAAAGATGATTTAAATAAGAAAAAATAAAAGAACGGGGGGTAGGAGAGAAAGATTTTAAGAGTTAAAAAATATTAAAAGACGAGAAAACGCGGGAGTGCGAACAATGAAATGTTTTTGCGTGGCTCGTTTGTGCCGCGGTCGCAAATTTCGAAATTCCTTTTTTCCGGATTGACTTTCGGAAATCTCGCGCGGACATCGTTTTTTATATATTTGTCGGCGATCATCATATCTCTACACAGTGTCTATTTACTATTACTGTTACTACTATACTGCTATACTCTACACTCATGATATTCAAAGCAAAATTTTCATATCTGTATTTATGAAAAGATAAAGCAAATAACTGCAACAACAGAAAAAAGAAATGAAATAATGAGTTGAACGAATGAAGTATCTTGTACCTATAGCGAATTTCATGTACCTATGTAGAACACTATATCTGTCTGTACTATAGTATATGTTCTATACACTCTTACACATACACACACACATAAAGAAACCTTATCTATACTATGTAATTGTCACTATATCTTTTGCTACGTATTTTTTTCAAATTTTAATCTTCCGCCGCGCATTTTTGATCGAATCCAAGATTTATCTTCTGAGCTTCCTGGATTCGAATCGAATCAATGCACGATTGGGATTCTCAACTGGTTTTTCCAAAGTCTTCGAATGTTTTTTCAACGAATAAAACGGGGAAAGACGAAAAGTTAAGGTTGAATGGGCGTTACAGGGACGCTTGAAACGTGAAAAATATATCACACACCTGTCATGGCCTATAACGATATCTATATACCCGTATATATATATACATAAATACATTGTTTGAAAATCGTGATGGAATGTTTTAAATATAAAAAGTAATTATGAATGATCGAGACGTATAACTCGACGAGAATTATGCATAGCAAAAAGAACTTTACGTCTTTATACTTTCTTGTACAATCTTCCCTTTTTGTTTTATCTTTCATTGAAAAAAAGAATAAAAATAACAAATACAAAACAACTTCGCACGCATTCCGCAGGAGAAATATGTTTCGAAGCAACTTTTTGAGAATACTTTTTCATGTTACAGTGTATATTTTAAAAGAATGAATAATAAGACAACTATAATTGTGTTTTGAAAAAAAACGTATATTTTTTTATTCATTTTTGCTTTGTAAACATTTTTTTTTCTTCACCAGATAGTATAATTCCAAAGTTCAACGATTACATTGGCCATTTGTCGTCGCAGATGAATTTGAAAATTCACGAATGAATGGGGAAACATCGAAGCGAAGTGCTCTCTACAACCACTACTACTCTCGTTTTCCCCTGTAACTTCGGAACGTCTTCTCTACTATTGCATGACGTCTACTTACTGAGCTCTCGTCTACCTATTATATATATTATTCTCTCTCATCCTCTCGCTCTCTCTGTCTCTTTTTTCTATCTTGCATTTATACGATATATAAATGAACACGTAGCAAAGGGGCTTCGTTGAGTTCGAATCACCTTTTTATAAATCTATTCAATATTTTTGTAAAATAAAATGATTTTTAACGAATACTTTAGATCGACAATCAACTTTTTACGCGTGATTTTTACATGTATCTTCGGATTCAACGAGGTACTCTTTACAATGTCCACTTTGTGTGAATCAAATCTGACCTGCGACACGAAAAGATAAATGCAGACACACACTAAAAAAGACACACAAATGCACACATGCGCGCTCGAGCAAAAAAGAGGAGAGGCGATTTAAGGATACAAGTAGATTAAGATTACATTTGTAATTAAAGACAATTTTTTTTTAATGCATTTAACTTAGGCGATATGAAATACATAAACACGGTATCCCTGAGAGGAATTGGCAAAATTGACAAAGTTTCAAGAAACGCTGCAGAGAATTTCTGTTAAAACGAGTGTTTCTTGAAAAAAAATTTTTATTGCGTAGGGATACGCATTTCGCAGGCGATAGAACTTTTTTATTAACGCGTCTCATAGGTATTATTATGCGTCTGTCCGTAGACGTAGATAAATCATTCCAGTGTGCTCGTATGAAAAAAAGCAAGTCATGAACTTCCAAGTTTTATTTGTTTCGACTATTTTTAACACGTTTATTTTTTACTAAAAAAATTAAATGCATTTTTTAAGAAAATTGATTTGTTTTGGTTATTTTATTTTCTCTTCTTTTTATGAACCCTATAAAAAGAATCCCTTGTATCAATTTTTTAATATCCTTTTCTTTTATATTTAAGTTTATATTTAATTGTAATTGGATAAAAATTGTAGTCATCTTATGATATTCAAATAATTCATATTTGTATTTCTTATTCTTTTGATTTCTTTTACAAATATCAAAGGTGAGCAAATCTAGCTGAAAATAAACAATTTGTCCAAAAAGGAACCGCGATAACTATATATATATTTTTCATAGGAAAATTCATTAAATCGTCGGAGATATCTAATAGTTAGCTTTAATTTAGGAGTAACGAATTTAATAGCGGATAAGCGAAATATCGTAACGTTGTTTATGAAGATTGTTTGTTTAAATGAAATAAAATGTCGATAATAATCATATCAAGATAAAAGTCTGCTTAAGAAAAGACAATCATTCGAGTAACTCTTTTCTGCAAGTGGATTCGCATTCGTTTGTCGTAAATCGAGCGGATGAGAAAGTGCTAAATTTTTAATGTACTATTAAAATTCATTTTTTTCTCAACTTAGAGGTCTTGGGATTCAAAGAGATATTAGAGCTCCATTCTTTAATTTAAAAAATTTGTTAGCAACTTTCACATCTACCCAGAGAAATTATAATAAACTACATAGAATTAAAGTATCGTAGTGTCTACATTATAAAAAATTCGAACTGAGTAATAATATCCATACACTACTAGACGTAAATTTCAGCGCATGAAAAAACTATCGTTGTTACTTATAATAAGGAGAATGAGAAATGCATAAGTAAGCATGGGATAAAAAAAATAAATAAAAAATAAATAATTGCTTCCTCTCAATGTCGAGCTCAAGACCGATAGAGTGTCTCGTCGCGATAGCAGAGAAGGAGCGTACGATGAAAAATGAAAAAGTATTATGAATTAAATAAAGACTTGGTCAGACTTTTTAGATCCAGAGCTTCTTCCCGCCTTCTTCGAGCTTACCTTCCGCGAAGAGGGGGTGCAGCGACTTTAAAATTCGCAAAAAAAGCGCGCGAATCATTCACTCGAGAGAGCAGAGAGAATCGATGAGATATATTGTAGATTGGACGTGAAAACAAATTTTAAAAGTTGGAAAGATATCTTTTTCGTTGTCGATAATATAAATAAATATATATTGAAAAGTAAATTAAATGGGTGCGCGTGCGGCCGAGCGAATGAAAGAAAACAGAAAGTCTTAGCTAAAAAAAAACACAACAAACAAAATATAAATATATGAAATTATATTATATATAAATATATAAGAGTAACCAAGCGAGAGAGAAATACTGATAAATCGATGAAGGAGGTGAATTTTTCGAGGTACCTACTACGTTATAGATATAATGAGTAATAAGAAATAAATAAAATAAAAAACTTACAGTCTAGGGACATAGAGTCAATTGCGAATCAATATTACGTATAATTATATGATGAATTAAACGCAAATGTATATCACTGTAAACCGAAAGGTATCAATTATTCGCAGCAAAGATTGTTGTTTCGATGTGTATCGAGGCCAGGAGTTGAAGGAGGATGCACGTTTAACGTTCGAGTACATTGAAGTTTTTGTCGGTGATAAGAAGCCGTTGAATGATCGGGAATTTTTCCAAAATTATTGCTCTGCTTGTATGGCAGAAAGGTCAAAATATTTTTCTTATTACCATTGACTTTACTTCTTACTTTGTTTATTTAGTTGAATCGGTTATTCGAATCAGTTTTGTTCGGTATAGTAAAACTTTTATCAAATATTTCAAACAGTAGTTTTATTTTCAATTTAAAAGTTTACTAACTTTTAACTATTTGTGAAAAATTAATTAGTAATTTAAAAAAATTATTAAATATTTTTAGCAGTTTGAAGTTTGTCGTAAAGAAAAAGATTTGATTTACGCCAAGATAATACCGCCCAAATTCCCGTGTTTTTCGATATGAAAAATTTTATTAAAGCGTAAAAACTGAGTGGTTTTTTGATGGCTATAAAAAAGCGAAGAAAGTAAATTTGAAGTTTTTATAAAATATTCAAAAATTTTTAAATTTTACGAAATGTTTACTTTAAACAGGACTTTAACGATGAAATTTATTTAAAAACGACAATTAGTTACAGTAATAAAATAAGTCATTCTCACATAAATCTTTGAATAACATTGCTTTAATAATCATTAAATATAGTTTTAAATTTACAAGTTACTTTGATTATAAAATAAAATTAAAATTGTAAATTGTTTTGGAAAAAAAATCAAGCGCAAAGGAAAGCAGCATATTGATTAAGTCCGAAACTAGAAAGGAAGTTGCTAATCGGTATATGATTCAGAATCCGAACGAGACGGAAAGTAGAAAAGCATTAGAAAGCGGATAATATTAAAGAAAATAAAAAAAATTATTAAAATTTATTATCGGAATGAGGCGTGGACGTTATCCATTACGTTAGAACGAATATATTATATATATACAAAAATAAAAAAATATGAGCAGCATAAAAAAATACATATTATATTTAGATTTATATGAGCATAAATATATGTACAAGAAAAGATGATAAGAGAGAGGCAGAGAGAAGATAACAGTTGATGATCTTAGGTCAGAGTTATGTATAGAGAGACGTTAAGAAAACTGACGACTGTAAAAATTTAAGTGACACGCGCGGTGGCAAGATTGCGTCAAAAAATCGCTATCGGCTCCGCACGTTGAATTATTATCGATCACTATTAGCGTTACACATTGTCATTTAATTACCTACTATGAATTGCGAGATTACGAGAATACGTCGCTAAAGTTATGATTGTCGTACATAGATAAAAAAAAAAGTAACTTAGCAACACTTCGACAAATCCCCAGTATTAAAGATATAAAAGAAATAACGCCGAATAACGGGAGAGCGATAATTACTCTCGATTTTAACGTGCGCGAGGCTTCGATTTTCCTTCAAACTTTGGTTTCGTGATTCTCGTGATTTCAAATGGTTTAGCGAGAGGTGAGGTGTAGCTTCCTTCGTCGTAAACTAAAAAGAATATGCATATTTTTGAGGCTTGAATTTTTTATTTTTAATTATGAACATATGTCGATCTCAAAATGAAGAAGAAATCTGGGCCTCGTGCTAGCGATTGTGTCGTGAGTTTATTTGAAATATTTTCTTTTTTACTGTCCGACCGAGCTCGGATCTCATCGACTGTTTTATTATTTGAAGCGAGAGGCGAGGAAAATAGAAATTATACCATATAAAAAAAAATTATGAGAACCAATAGCTGCACTAACAGCTTATATGGGTAACGTACGTGTAAAGTTTAATGGGAAATCGGGTGTGATACATAGTGAACCAAATTACGCAGTTAGAGAAGTTTTGAAAAATAGTATAATAGTTACAAATCTGATTAAGATAAATACTGATAATTTGTTGGATGTGTGTGTCTTAATTAATTTTTCTTGTTAAATCAAATGTTAAACTTGATAAACATTTGAAAAAGATAATTTTTATTTTCAGCAGGTACTTAATATACGTTTTAAGAAGTCGGAGGAGTCAATTAATTACCGATTTAATAGAATAAAGCAAAATTGTTGTAGGATATATCATTTGTAGAATTTTTTTCACACAAAATATGTAAGATATTTGGACATTTTAATTGATTTATGCCCAAATAATATGTAAAGTTCATTTAATTGGAAAAAAAATTTTAGTTGCTTTATTTTTTAATTATTTTTTGAAATTAAAAATAAAAACTGTAAAAATGTTAAATTTAATAAACTATAACGTGATTTTTTCCGTTAACTAATCTAATAATAATTAGATCATAACTGCGTAAACGAGCGTGCGTATAAAATAGGCTATACATTTCAGGTCAAAGATAGAGAAGTAATTCAGAATTAACTTCTGACTAAAAAAAATTGAATGTCAAGAATCGTATTAACAAAGTCTACGGACTAGTCGATTCATCGACCCTGCCGATATATCAGCGTAGAAGTCTAGGATATCGCTATCGCATCAGTAGTAATCATTGGTAAACATATGATACGTGATAATCATTTTTTAAGTTAATTTTTTATTGATATTATTATTAATAATGATGATATTTTTATTATGATTACCTCTATTAATACTATTTCACACGCATTAGTATTGATATTTACAATTAATACACATTATTATTATCATTAATATATATATTCATGCGACCTTGTCTCCTAACAATTTTTTATTATTGTTCCACGAAGACACATCGTTATTTTGTAAAGAAGAATAAAAGCTCTTAACAAATGTAAATTTTGCATGTAAATTTTTTAAAATATTAAGTTCAATGCCCTTATTTAATTTCTTTTGTTATCATTTTTAACACTTAATAAGAGTGTTTTTAATTGAAATTAAAAAAAAATTATTTTAATTCTCTTTGAAAGCATTTTAAATAAATAATAGATTGCGTATCATTTTTAGTATAAAATACGGTAAGTATCTCTTATTGAATATCTTAGAGATCAATTAAATCTAATTCTTTTACTAATTTATTTAAGTAATTTATTTATTTCTTATAAATTTTGTTCAATGACTCAATACTTTATAAGAATTTAAGTTTTATTAAAAGTGTAAAATATAAAAATGAATGAATACCACTTTTTGCATTATGTATATTACTTTTTTAAGGTAAGTATGACTTAAATACTTCTTTATCAAAAATGATTTTTATTTGATAGAATCAAATTTTGTAAATAAAATTTATACAATAATTTTTCTAACTGTATGATCTAGCTTTTATTCAAATTAATACTCTATTAAAACTACTTTACTTTATTAAAACTAATATGATTAATTAATCAATAAAAAAAAAAAATTATTGATATTCATTTACCTGAAAACAAAATATAAAATGAACATGCAAGGAAGATTTGAATCAGAATTCTATTCATATCTGTGATTTATTTGATTTAATAAGTTGTACGTAAAAAATACTGATTTAGTTGTCTTTATTATTGGTATTTCACGTTCTAACCATTTTTTTGTACTATTGAAAACAGCGATGCGGTACCTTTGGGCCTTCAACTATCATACAACTTACTCTCTTACAAGCTTTTTGTTTCTGTTTTCCTATTCTGCGCGTCTCTTTGTCTGAATTTAGTCTTGAATGAAGGAAAATCGACTTACAAGTCATCGTATAAAAAAGTACTCCTCGAAAAGTGAGCAAAAGGTAATTTCAACCTTACGTGGCCGCTAGTATCGAAATTTACTATTTTAATAGAAATTATCTTAAAATATTTAATTTTATTCTAAATTTTTAATACAAATGATAGTTTTTAACTAAAAAGTATAAAATAGCAGCGTCGCAACACTTATCGTAGTACTATTACTAATGAGTAGGAATAGATAGTAAAAATAGGAATCAGTAAAAAATAACATTTATTTTAATTAAAAATAGTATCTTAGAGAAATAATTTTCTTTACATTTGAAAACAACATACACTACGCATACACCTTTATACGCTACACATACACCTTTATTCGAGTTTCGTATACAATTAATGCAAACCACTCTAGAACTCTGTAAATGTAGGACCATAAATAAAGTTTTTTCAAACATTTACATTACATTGTTACAAAACATTATTTTCAAGAGGAATGATAATGCGATTAAAATATAATTTAATTGATGCATGTGTTAAGATGAGTTTTAACATTGTTATAAAATGTCTTACTACTGCCTAAATGCATCACGTGGTTAATTTTAAAATTAGCGATGCTATTAGCTCTTATAATTTTATTTAAACTTTGTACTTTACGAGTAGACTTCTTTATTTACATTTCGCATTGAAAAGAAATGAGTCTATTTCTCTCCCTTCCAATACCTATACCTTGGTGTTAAACATGTAATGTTACATTCAAATGAAGAGTCACATTTAGACGATCATTTGGTGAAAAGTGATAAGGACCCAAGGTCTTTGGATTTCTTTCATTGACATGCAATGCAGAGTGACTGGTTAGAGTAGCTGTAAAAATAAAAATATTATTTTTTAGTATTTATAGTAGTTTACCGAAAAAATGTAGTAAATCACCCTTTAAAATTTATTTATTCGCCCTTTATTCATCCAATTTAATAATACGTTTTAACTGAATGCTTTTTCAAATAGAAATGCTTTTTATACATCACCATATTTTTACATGACAAAATCTCAAAAATCATTGAAATTTATGATTTTGATGATGGACATGTACTTGTACACGAGTCGTGAAAAATAGTTTTCAGAATGAACCCCAAATGGTAATAACACATATACATATATTATAGACCACGGACGTAAGGGCCTAATTCATGCAACGCAACCCTCTTGGTTATTACATTTTTAATTATATTATAAAATGTAACCAAGATGCACGACTCAATCTATGATTTCGTCCCTTACACTTGGGGTATAATCAACTAAATTGCCATTTGAGGTTTGTATTCGGAAAAATACTTTTCATGACTTAAAAATTAAGTTACATACATAGTTAGAAAATAATTTAAATATATGTCTACACCACACTGATATACATCCAAATATCATTCTGAAAATTATATTTTCTGAATAAGAAATCTTAAATTCGTCAAATTTAGAATTTATCAAATCTTGAAATTCATAAATATTGTCGATAAAGAGTTTTCTCTGTGAGAAAGCAAACAATTATAATTAATTAAAATCTAATTTTCTTGTAAATATCTATTTTTTAGATGTAGTAATAATAACGTGCTACTTTTAATCTATCAATAAAAGATCCTTTTTATTACAAAAGATTACATGTACTCTTAAATATGAAAACAAATTCTGAAAACACCTAACATACTAGCTTACCTGTAAAAAATATCCCTTCGAATATGTTTAACTTATGGGTTCAGGTTTTCATTTTGAATAGGAGGAAGATAATTTTTAGAAAAAGATTTTTAAAAACATTGAAGCAGTAATTTAATTATATTTTAGTTAGCTCTACGAAATTTTAAAACAAACAAATTAATTAATTGTATCATTGGCATTAAGAAGAGAGGTTTCTTAACAGATTTTATAATCCAACACCGAAGAATAGTAGATCAATATTCTTTTAAAAGAATTGCAATTTGAAATATGAGTTAGTCTTAACAGATAATATTGTTGTAATTAATATTTACAAGAAAATTAGAGTCAGGTGTTCTTATAGAAGTTTTACAAATAAACTACAGGAAAAATTAATGTAATTTTAAAATTGAGAGTATGTATTGAATGCATAAGCTCGTATTATTTATACAAACACACATTTTTAAAGTCACTATTAATTTTCTAATAAAAAAAAAGTTACAAAAATTTTAAAGAAAAATATAAATGAATCGATAAAATATCATTTTTATTTAGTATGATAAATTAACAACCCATCGTAAATTAAAAAATTAAAGCAACGTTAAAAAGTGTAGGCGCAGGTTTTTCTAAAGTGAAGATAATTCATATGAGAATATTGTTAAGTGTTAAATAAAATAAATGTTAAATTTAATTATAGTGCTGAGATCTTGTGATGATTTTATTGAACTACGTAAAGTTATTATTTTATGACTTCGACTTTATAGAAATACTACAATAAACTTTAGAAAGTAAGAGAAGCGTGAATAGTAATGAGAATATATCTAATTTATGTCAAGACTAAGCAGAAACAAAAACAAAGAAGAACAAAGTACTAATGAATAACATTATGTTTCTTTTATTACCCTAAAAAGTAATTTACAAGAAATTTACAAAACGTTTGGTGAACTTTCAATAGACTATCAGAAAGTTTTACAAGTATATGTTTATAGAAAATAAAAAATAATGTCGCGAGGTGTTCATTTCAACTAGCGATGGAAAAAGTGGAAAATTACAAATGAGAGTAGGGGAAACGCGAATTTTCGATTAATGATGAGAAATAGGTGGATGGGACACCCAAAGATGTAATATGGGAAGTTTCGATAGGAGTGGAAAAAGCAGCTGCCTTTAGCTTCGTTTGAAGGAATTCGTTCAATGTTGGTAATCTACTGTCCATGACTCTGAACCTTGTATCAGCTGGTGTGAGTCCTGGAAACATAGACAGGAGGATTCCTTGTGTTCAGTGTCCAAAACAATATCAATGTTATAGTTTAAGTATCGTAAAATTAAGATTTTTTAAAATATCTTAGAAAATTTGTATAGTTAAGTTTATAAGTTATTTATATGTTTTATGATTTTTTCATATTATTATTCATATTTACTAATTTTAATTATTACGGTTTTTTAAATTTTGATTGTGTTTGTAAATTTATAATCATGCATCTTGCATCATTTCAAAATATATCAAATAAAAAAATTTATCAATCCTTTTCATTGGTACAAATCCAGTTTATTAGTAAAATAATTATGCTTTTCTCAATAATTGATGAAGTTATAATTAGAATATTAACAAAAACTTACAAAATAAAGTTCTCAAGAAATTTAAAACCAATAATAAAACTAAAAATCCGATCATAAAGCTCTCGTGCACTCGGCCACCTTCATTTTCGAAAAGTCCGCTTGGGACCCAGGATATTATAAGCACATTGAGTTCCTCGGCAAATCCGTCTCAGTTCGGACCGGTTATTAGCGCTATATATATACGGGGAACAATAGCAACGCGTGCGAACTTTAGAAAGTACCGCCAAAGTGTCCGGGAATAGCAGTCTTGGGGACGATAAATCGATAAATGCGCGCGCTCGAAGCGAACTTGAACGAACATCGGCCCCGGAAACCTTTGGGACCTTGGTGCGATAGACAGTCGGGCAGTATAAGACCCATCTAAGTGATTACGTCTGCTCATACGGGAACTGTTTCGAGGGTACATCGAGAAGCTATATCGATTACAGAAAGTGAAAGGCTTACAGTGTGTAATTTTACAGATAAAACAACGACAATGTTTTTCGGAATTTTATGAAAATTGATTCAAAAATAGTATAAGAATAAAAGCAATTATAAAGATTTAAAATACTTGTTACATTTTTATGTAATTATACGAATATATGGCATACAATTTTTCGAGAGATTATTATTTAATTCCGTGAGTGTTTATGACTTAATAAGTCAATGACTATCAATCTAAAAGTAATTGCAATAGCATTTTTAAGTTTCTATACTTTTACGTTTTATAATCTTAAAATAAAGAAAATATAAATAATTAATTATATCAATTTTAATAAATAAGCTCGAATAAATGATCAGAAAAATAAACTATAATATATTTTTTAAAATTACATTAGACTTAACAGAATTTAAAAGATTTAAAGCGGACTTGAAAGTTGTTATTGTAAAATGTATTTTATTTTTTTGATCATTATGGATTCACGTTGAGAATTTAACAACCTTGACTTTCAAAACAATCAAAGGGCTGTTAAGTTATAAATAGCAAGTAGGTATGGATACAATATAGTATATTGTATATAGCTTATACTGTACATAGCTTCTTAGGGTTTCAAGGTTAAATTTGCATTTTGCATGTGCGCCTTATTTAGCATGAAGATAAGAGATCATTATTTACGACATATTATGTGATGGTACAAAGAGAGCTTCGATATTTTTTGAATAATTTACAGTACAAAAGACTGCATTTTCATAGAAGAAAAGTTATTTTGAACTTGTTTTTTTAAATAAGAAATGTATAACTACTACTACTACGCAAGTAGCAATTTATAATGAAAATTCTGATAAATCAAAATTGAATCACCAGGATGTATTATTGCAGGAAATGCATATTTTAATGTAGTATATCAAAATATTTTATTTCACGCATTTTTTAAGTTAATTTTCCGCACTGAAATTTCTAAAAGCATATTTGTTGCATATATATTATAGTATGAGCTGTTGTTTACTACTACTTATTAGACTAAACAATATTGTAAACAATATGAATGTATACAAGTCCTGGTAGAAAATTAACCTGATTCTGGGCATAATTTCTAGCCAACAAACGTTAAAATGACACTTATCTAAAAATTCTGAAAATGCTTTGAACAGAATTTCTAGATAAGTGTCATTTTAACGTTTATTGTCCACAAATCCTGCTAAGAATATGGTCAATTTTCTACGAGGGAGACCATACTTAAGAGAAAGTAAATAAATTTTTCTTTAACGATCTACGAAATTTGTTTTGATAGAGGAGGATGGGGCCTCGCCTCCTGCACCCCCTCCCCTTCCCCACCCACCAACGGCTGTGCCTCTGAATCTTCTTCTTGCTCCATAGTCTTTCCTGATCTTGTTTTAATTTCTTTATAGAGATTCAATTTTCCGAATTTCTTACGAAATACGCTATATCATAACGGTTTGGTCATTATGTTTATCATTATGTTTCTGTTATAAAATAAATATCTCCGTTAGAAAGGTCTGATTAATTCAAATAAAACCTTCATACAGTTCTCGGGTTTTATGTATATATTTACACCATTTTCTCCAATAAGTGCATCAGTACTTATTATATCCCTCCCACCAAAATATTTTTTCATATTTCATGTTTTGATTAAGAAATATTAATGTATATTATCAATAAATAATAAATTAAATTATTATCTACTAGAAGTATTTTATTACTCTGTTAAAATGTATAACTGTCATCATTAATAACAATAATTGCATATCTCACAAAATAACCGAGGAGCGAATAGAAAAATAATTACCATCGAATCATTTAAATCCAAGCAACAGTATATTAAAAAATCAGTAAAAAATAAAAATAGATGACTGACGAACAGATTATTTAATCCGTGAGAGCATAAGTCATAATGCGGAACAACAAGAGCAACAACCACTTTCTCCTCATGAGCGCGCATCTACCCACGTCGTTCTACGTCACCAAAGGCCCGTTCTGTCCCTGACAGTGAACTGTTGCATCCCGGAAGCTCGTGAAAAAAGCAATTTAGCATGAAGTATTATGTTATAGCATGAAGTATTAGATATTCTTTTTGGATCATTATTACAGAATACTTTCTTTCAAGGTTCGGAAATGCTATATTCTTATGCATAATACGGTCGAAATAAATGTTTTAACAAAAAGTAGTTACATAAAAGCGTATAAAATGAATTATGAAAAATGAGATAGTCGATATGACACAAAATAATTAAATAATAATAAAGATATTAAATATTAAATGTTATACATTTTATATTGCATTTATATTTTGTTTTAGGAATTTAATTGTTGCAGAGAAAATTATTGAATAAATCTTTTTCCCTGATCAAAGCTTTTCGACCCATAAGCATTTTCGTCAAGATTTAGATATGATTTTTTTTAATTTACAAATTCAAATTCTGTATGAATAATTTATCAAATAAACGTAGATGTCCTTATTCATTTTTTAATAATTACGGAATCGTATAAAATATTAAGAGGGAAACTTATACGTTTTGTTTATCAAATACGCAGTTCTGTTAATTCGAATAAAATAAAATCAAATAAAAAATTAATATATCATGAGACGTTTTTCGTTCGAGTGAATGAAGCAAAGAAGAAAAACGAGGTAAATACTCGATTTACGTATAAGTATATAAAACTATATTTTATATCTCAAAAACGAGAAAATTATGGGGAAGAAGTCGTTATTTTGAAGTTAAAATGGTAAAAAAATATAAAGAAATTTTACTATTTTTTCACTAAATTTTAATAGGAACCAGTACTTATAGGTATCTAAAGTCTTGTAATTGACTAGCACTCATATCTAGATGATATATAAATGGAAATCTCTAGAAATTTTACTTTTATAAAACTTTCACATCGTAAATCTCTACCACTTAGTCACCAAGTACTCAGATTGAAGAGTAAAAAATTCGTTTAGTTAGTTCGTTTTTTATTATTGAAAAATTTATTATCAGACATAAAGTTTGAAAAATTAAGGACAGTATTGCATTTAGCATACTTAAAAACGTAAAGATCCACTTCCATTGATTATCTTCGAACATGAATAGCCTTTCATATCTTTTGATATCCCAAAATTGTTTTTGACTAAGCTCTTTACCATTTATAACTAAAGGGTTAAATATGTGTCTCGACTTTTTGATAAGGCACATCCATCAATTAAGCTTCAAATTATTTATTTAATAAACAAAAATTTTTGAATACTTATTTTATATGTAAAAATAGTCTTTTTTGACAGTTTTCTACGGAGGTATGCTTAGACAAGAAATAACATTTAGTAAAAAAAAAAATTTAAAAATAAAATAAATTAAACTACAAAATTCTACATTTTATTTTAGACTATATTCAAATTATTGTTCTTATAATAAAAATTTTAAAATAACAACGTTCAGTAGTTAATTCTTATGTAATGAAAAATCCTGTAGAAGATTGTAAAAATTTCAGTATTTTTGTCATATTAAATTATGTACTCTAAAAATTTTCGAACAAATTAGTAAATAATAAGTGATAATTCATCAAGTCGAGTATTCGACTTTATAAAGGTCAATGATATAAGTTTCATAAGTGTTAAATTTTAATTAAATTCTTCATATATATGTATATGCATATATCCCTTTACTCATTTGAGAAAAAATACGTTTCAAATTTTAAATAATAAAGTTAAATATTTTTTATTTTACTAACCTTGCCCAAAGTCTGATTTTTCACTAGTCTTAGTCGAACTATTGTCTTGGCTCATACCTTGTGCGTTATCCTAAAAAATCGCCTAATTTATTTTATCAATCAAACAATTTCTTCAATAATACTAACTGGTTTTGAATCAGCTTCTGGTGTTGGAATCTGCGATATTGGTCTCATCGGTTCTGGTTCCATTGGGCCAGCAGGCAACATCGGGGCAGCGGGCATTTTAGGTTTGAGCAGCTCAAAGATAAGGTTAGGGTTCTTCTCGATCTCCTTAACAAGTTTAGCCGCAGCTGCATAAGCTCGAAAATGGGCTTCACGGGCCGCTTGCACCTCTGGCGTGTACGTCACGGATTCTGGTAGTCCTGGGAGCAACGAAGGCCTCTGCTGCTGCTGCTGCTGCTGCTGCTGCTGCTGCTGTTGCTGCTGTTGCTGCTGTTGCAGAGCTGATTCTAAATTGAAATTTTGCGGAAGTTCAGGTCTTGACTCGGGATTCAAGAATTCTACAGGTGTCATCGCTGGATGAGTTTTTGTCTCTGGTATTTCTGAAAAATGTAATAACTAACTAATCTGAAAAGGATGTTCACTTAAACAAAATTGAACCCAAAAATTATATCTGATTCATACAGTCATTTGAAGGATTTACCAAATTTTTATGAAATAGTTTGCTATACTTTCAATATTTTTTGTAATATATTTCGAATCTTTCATTTAACTACAGTGTACATATAACTGGTTTATCCATCTGCTACGGTAGTAGCCTCATGCATCATACGATAACGTGTACATATTTTGCGTATTTATGTCAGATTCTGTGAGTTTAAACACCGGAAACATGGTCACGTTATCTGCCGGACAGTTTTTTAAGGGTAAAAAATCACCTAAACGATCACCAAAGTTGTCTAAGTAATGGCCGCGCCTAGCGCTGCTTAACTTTGATGATCGGCCGAGATACTTATTTAATACTTCTTTAAACTGTTTATTTATATTTAAACTAAAATACTCTTTAAAAGACGATTAAATCTACGTTTAAACCCATTGTAAGTATTACATTACTGAATTTGTTTACCTTGTTTTCCTGTTGCGTCTCCTTTTGTTGTTGGAACATTCTCGGTTCCCGAAAATTGTGTTAATGGGGTGTTTCTAATATCTGAGAACAAACTTGGATCCTGTAATCCAGAATTAAACAGAGACTGAAATTGATGAGATTGATTGATTAGTTTATCCGCGATATTCTCAGATCCCGATTTTGATGGAGCTGCTGAATTATTGTCCTTTGTTAATAAATTCGGTGATTCGTTTAGATTTTTCAGCAAAGATAAGTCTGGACTCGTTTCCTTATTATCTAGTTCAATTCCAAACTTACTCAAGAGATCTTTTAATTCTTGCATCATCTGATTAGGGATTCCATCCTTACTTTGTTCAAAAGCATTCATGTAATTCTTAATTTTATCTAACATAGAATTCAATTGTAGTTG
The DNA here is from genome assembly GCA_030522685.1 of Eupelmus azureus. Classification (NCBI taxonomy): domain Eukaryota; kingdom Metazoa; phylum Arthropoda; class Insecta; order Hymenoptera; family Eupelmidae; genus Eupelmus; species Eupelmus azureus. The sequence continues at coordinate 688 of JAPYZA010000632.1, read as the reverse complement.
CATGGACTCAGAAAATGCTTGATTGTTTCCTAGCAACTGTTTATTTGCAGCATTTAGGTCATCTGATGTCATTTGAGAGGCCACCGGCTGTCTCTGCGTGAATGGGATAGAACCAACATTGGACATTTCTGATCCTACTTGAGAGGTAGGTTGACCACTCTCCGTAAATGGGAAAGAGTTTTGACTGACAGAGTTAGGACTTACTTGGTTTAATTGGGGAGCCAATTGACCATTCTTAGATAAAGGAGAAGAGCCGGCGATTGAAGCTTCGGATTTTTCTTGAGCGGAAAATTGACTGTTCTGCGTGAATGGAAAAGAGTCAAAGTTTATAGCTTGTGGCTTTGGTTGCAAATTAAATTGACCATCCTTCGCCAATGGCAAAGAACCAACATTTAAAATTTCTGATCTTATTTGAGAAGTAGGCAGAGTACTCTGCGAGAATGGGAAAGAATTCTGATTGACTGAGTTAGGACTTGCTGAATTTAATGAAGGATTAAATTGGCTATCCTTAATCAAAGGAGATGAGCCAGCGATTGAGGCTTCTGGTTTTTCTTGCGCGAAAAGTTGGCCATTCTGCGTGAATGGAAAAGAGTTCTGATTTGCAAAGTTAGGACTTTTCAAATTTGCTTCTGGTGTTCCTTGAGCGACGAATTGACCATTCTGTGTGAATGGAAAAGAGCCAACGTTC
>JAPYZA010000631.1:0-26897 GCA_030522685.1 Eupelmus azureus | reverse complement strand
GTCTCTCTTAAAATCTTTAAATAGCCATTAATATTGTACCTTAATTTTTAAGATAAGCCAAAATTAACGTTTAATTTACAATAAACAGCTTTACGTAATAAATAAGAGTAAGCGTAAAAATTACCTGCTTGAGGCCGGACGCCATGACGAGGAAGGCAGTGGCGCCCTGGTGACCTCGGGTGGCATCAGCGCTTTTCTTCGCCGTGGACTGCAATACATCGTCGCCCTCGGCCTTGCCCTTGTGCTGGGCGAAGTCCTCGCGGCGCAGTATCGACACCTCGAACGGGTCACCCATCACCTCGCCGCAAGCCTGAAGCTTGTAGGCGTTGGAAGCCGTCCTTGCCACTGAGTTATCAATGGCTATCTGTAAATTTCAATAACATTACTTAATGATATTAATGAAACCAAAATTGCAAGTAGTTTATTTTAGTACACTTATAATAACTCATAGTCAACTCATAGCACTTTTTCATGGCAACATACAATTATACTCAACACGTTAACAATATTGAGTATAATTGCATGTTGCCATTGAAAAGCGAATATATGAACTTAATTTTATTGATTATATAATCCATATCTTTTACTGATTACATTAATTCATAAAATCAAACTGATAATTGGAAATTTAATACTTCGATGCGCCACGAAACTTCAGAGGATAAAAAAAAAATGCTAAAAAGTTGCCTAAGCTGCACCACTTGCGAATAATCCGTACCGAGAAAAGAGTCAATCTAAATCCCAAGCAGCGAGGAAACGGCGAGAATCAAAAATTCGAATTCATAAATGAAAGCAGCGACCGAGAAACTCGGCACTGCTGCACATCGCGATGAGAAAAGTTTCTTAAATTCCGTCGGCCCTTAAATATAAAACGAGAGACGAGCGCGTGAATAAAGAAAACGTTTCTCGACTGTCGACGAGCGTAGCGCAGCCCTGCTCCCAGCTCTACATGGGAGGAGCGCGCTACTTTTAATATCACCGGCGTTACTCGTACACTGGCGCCTACAAAGGGTAATGCGCTTTTGCCGTCCTCGACCGAAAAGGCGAGCGCGCGCGCGCGCGCATTCTTATTAAAAAGATAAGAAGCACGCGCGCTCGGCGACACAAAGCGAGCCGTCTTATTATTTCTGATTTCTCCTTTTCCGCGGCTCTGCCTCGCGGATTTAATACACTGCGCAGGTTGCCGGAGCCCTCTTCATTATCATCAAAGAGATGATTTACGCCCGGGTGAAACGAGCTCGGCCACTCGCGAAAGAATCCCTTGCGGCTGCGGAGAATGACTGGAACTTCTTGGATGAAACGCCAGTGTTAGTGATGAAAAGGAAGCGCAATAGCCGAAAACAAGAGGCGTCAAAGAAGTGAATTATGGAAATTATGATAGAGAGGTAGGTATTTTTAATTTGTCGTTTTTTTTATTCAGGTTAAATTTTTTAAACTTCATGCATGTTACTAATTAGAAATAGAGTTTTTTGATCTTTGATAAAACCGTGTATTCTGGTTTTCGATATTATTATTTTTTTATAAAATAAATTTGTTTGAATTATTTTCGGTCCATACAAATTTTTACTATAATTTAAAAATATAATAAAAATCCCTATAGTGGTGTCAATTTCTCATTATTTCTATAGAAATCGAGTTGAAAAATATACATAATGCAAAATGTCACATTTTCAAAATAATACCCTTAAAAAAAGAACTCGGATGTTTCATGGAAAACAAAATCAGAGAAGCTGAGTACACTGAGAAAGAGGCGCACAAACGAGATGCGAAAATATTAAAGACGTCTACTCAATTTTTCAGATGCACTGCAATGTCGGCTCAGAGGAGAAAAATGAGAGAAAAAAATCAGCTCGTCAAGGAAAGAGAACGAAGGAAGCCGAAAAGGGGGGTGAGAGAAAGCCCCGGCAAAAAAAAAGAAAATTCGTTCGAGAATCCGTTTCCAAGGCTTTGTTAAAAATGTAAAGGAATCGCGAGAGGAAGCGCGCGCCTTTCGGTGCAAAAAATAAGGTAAGCTTGTCGCCTTGTCGTCGGACTTTAAGAAGAACGGCATTATACATAAGACGCGTTTCCGTGACTAACGAATTAAGCGAGTTATGCGCGGCAACTTGAAAACTGTACTGTAAGAAAGAAATGGTTCTAGCGACTTACCCTGACAATGATATAATAGTCATAGAAGCGCAGGATAAGAGAAGAAATGAAATATTGTGTTTTAGTATTGAAAGTAGCTATGGTGATCTTATCAATCTTGATGCTCAGCTAGAGACCTAAAAACTTTTGTTACTAATCATCAGTTTCTGTTCAGGGATATGAAGTTCTTATATGCATTTTTCTGACTTGCCTTTTTCTCGGCACTGTTGATTTTGCGCCGCTTGAGAAAAGACGACGAGGGTAGGGCAAGCCGCCAAGAAGCAATTAAAAATTTCCGTGAGGGAAAAAATTGACGAGGATTTAATTGTTGTTTGAGTTTGACAAAGTCCAACGCGCGGGCTCTGTGAAGCCGAGAGTTTTCAGGGAAATAGTGAAGAATGAGAAAGTGGAAAGGGAAAGATAAAGAAGAGCTCGAATGGTAATGAAGAAAAACGGGGACTTTTTATTTCTGCTGTGGCAGCTTTAAAGAGCTTCTCAAGAAATTGACAACTCTAGTGTGAAAACAGGATTCTATCAATCCACAATAACCATATCACTATATTATAATTGAAATCATTTAATGATTTTCATGTTATTGATTACAAGATACGCAGGTTTAACTATATTTATACGAACGTATAAAAATATAAAATTACAATTTAAAAAATGCAGTTTGTAATACGATTCGTGTGAGGAAGGCATACCAAACAAAAAATAAATTTGGATCAAATCTCTATAACGTGATGAATAACTGAATGGAATAACGCTAACGAATGCTATTAAATGTAGTTAAGAAATAGTTTTTTTTTTTAAATTACTAGATTAAGTCGGCTCTGTGGAGCGAAAAATTAAAAATGAAATCTCTATTGTAATAGATTTCATTAATTATAACAAATATCGTAGAGATCAATTTTAGTCTTCAATTTTTGTTTGCAGAATTTCATCATTTAGGTATTAGTTCAGCTGCGTTATAAAAAGTAAATAAAAAATTCCGGAACATCCAACTTACCGAGTAACCTAAACCGGCGCACTTGACTGCGTGCCCTGTGAGTGTGGCGATGGTGAAGATGTGCGGATTGACTGAACAGAGGGCCATCTCCTTCACGTGATAAAGAATATCGGCCATTACCATTCGGCCCTCGGCGTCTGTGTTATTGACGCGCACCCGAGCGCCCGACCGAGCAGTTATCACTTCGTCCGAGCCGTAAGCATTCTCGCCACAACTGTTGCGTACTACGCCGATGGCTGCCACCACCTTGACAGTTGGTGGCTGGAGGAGGTTCACCGTCTGGAAGAGAAATAGAATAAAGTTTGTTGCTACATGGTAAGGCATAGTCGAGCGCTCTGACTTATGAAATCAGAAACGCTCTAAAATAATTAAATTATTACTTGAAGGATATTTAAATAGTAATTTTAAAATAAATGCAATTATATTCTACACAGTTAAAAATATTTCGTATTTCGTAGTTCGTTAAAATTGACGTAAAATTTTTGTAATATAAGTAATAATAAAAGCATTGAAAGAACAATTTTTTTTTCGTTAAATAGATGTAGAATTTTCATAACGATTTCCTTTTTGTCAAATATGGACACTCTTACGTACAATTTTCGTCAAATACGGACAAAATTACGAAAAAATTTTTAATCATGAATACAATTATTCGTATAAACAAATCAATTCAGTAAAAAACATAAAAAATACTTAAACATTTTAATGCTTTCATTTTTTAACAGTATTATTCTAAATTTATACAAAAATCATTCTACATTGTTAATGATAGTTTAATTTATTTAAAATCAAGATTGGCTAAATCTGTAAGAAAAAAGCCAAATTAATAATTATTATTACTCTTCTAAACTTCTTCAATCAATAGGTTTCAATCAAATCACGTAACTAAAATTTTCTATAATTTTCCTACTTAATTTTTTAAACCTAATTTTCCAATCACAGTCACCTGTGAGCAATCCTACATACCTGCATGAAACCGATGGCAGCGGCAGCACCGCATTTGTCGCGACTCATGCCGGCCATACTACCGCCGGTCTTGATGTCAAGGCCACCGGAGTCGTAGGTGACGCCCTTGCCGACGAGCATAACCGTATCGAGGACGCAGGTAGGATCGCAGGGCTCGTAGGTGAGGAAGATGACACGGCCCTGGTGCCGTGGTATCACTGAGGCGGCGCGATTCACTGCCGCCAGCAGTGGGTACTCCTGCAGCAGTATTTCCGGCTCCGAGATCACCTGGACGGTGATGCGCGTGTTGTTGAACAGCTCGGTGATGTACTGCTCGACGCGCGGTGGCGCCATGCGCTCCTGGTCCGCACCACCTGTTGAGAGTAGAGGGCGAATTAATGCGATTGTGGAAGATTTTATTTGTGAATATTTTACGATTAATCTACAGTAAAAAAAATTTTAATGTAGAATCATATTACTTTTACGATTTGAGTATTATATTTTTATTGATAAAAAAGACATGTATAGTTTTCTTAATTTAACATCAATAGATTACTACCTAAAAACTACTAATCTTACGTAAAGTAGTAACTTTTTATAAAGTTTTATATTGAAACCATAATTGTTCTAAAATCTTTTATAGTTAAAAATAAAATCAAATCATCTTGAAGAATGACAACTTTCCTCTTTCTTCTCCAAATTTTCTCGACAACACACTCGCAAGTTTTCCAAAAAAAGCTATAGAAGCGCACGCCAATCCAAAATGAACCACGACTTCGAAAAACCAGCATTCCCCATCAATCCGCCGCAAAGAAAATGCCACGGCAAAAGAAATCAAACAAACAAGAGCGCAATCCTCGCACAATCGTCAGACAATCATCACAAGCCCCTTGCTCTCCCATAACAATTCCTAGCTCTCGCACCGGTACGATCATCCTCCTTGCGCACCCTGCCAAGCCGGCAATGGCAAAATCCAATTTCGAGATCGAAATTCAATCAGCGACACTTCCGCGATCATTCGCACAGACGCGCGCACGCGCAGCTATGTATGTACCTAACACAGCGCGCGTATCGCTGCATGAGATCTGCAGGATTACGGGGACCGCGCCGATTTTGCCCGTGCGGGTGTGCGCTGCGCACGATAACGAATATTAGATCCGTGCGTTGCCTGGATGGCACGAATAGCGCCAATAGTGCGCGAGATCTGTAAATTTTCTTGAGATCGTTCGGATTCTTTTGGGTTTCTTGGATAGGAGCTTCTCCGCTTTTGTGAGTCTTCTCGTCGCTTCTTTAGCGTGCCGTGGATGGAGCTTGCCTCAGCTGTTTGTTTCGAAAATGGTTATGAATTTTATTGGTGTAGCTTCATAAATGTTTTTTTTCCAACTTTGCTATGATTGCTGATATTTTGTTTGGATTATTAACAATTTCTAGATGCGTTTTCTTAAAAGAATTACAGTCTCTAATTTTTCATCAATTTAAATATGAATTTTTGAATAAGCATCAATAAGTGAAAGAATAACATCATTCTACTACAATTTTAAAATACCTGCTTTATAATAATATTCTTAATTTTTTATCCTCATTAAATACAAATTGCATATAATTATCTTCCCTCTTACACGCATCCCACATTCTCTTTTCTCCACACACTTCTCCACGACTTTTCCTTTATCTGCCTTTTTCCTTTCCGCTTCCCTTTTTCCCATCTCAGTTCCACTGTCTCTCGCTTGCACTCTTCTCGACTCTCTTTATCTCACCGACTTTTTCTTTTTCCTCGCTTTGGCTTTCGCCAATTCGCTTGGAGATTGCGCCCCTGGGGTTACAGGCGCGACGATTTTTCGACTCCGGCTCCAGCGGCAAGCTCGACTTGCAATTTTCCGGAGGGCATTTTCGCGATGCTCTCGGGCGTTTTTGAATTCGGTATCCCGCGCGAGCTCTCTTTTACTTTATGCGCTTCCATTTTTTTTCCTTCTTCTTTTACTCTGGCCACGATCTTCTTTTACGATATCAAGAAATTTTCCCTCGCGGTTTTGAAAGTTTCATACCCCGGGCTTTTAGCCTGTTGAATTTGCAATTGATTTTTTTTAACAGATTTCATCTCGAGATAATTGCACTTTTGAATTCTGACATTTTATTATCCATTAGTGATTCTATCTTGAAATTATAAAAGATCTTTTGGGAAAAAAGATTTTTAAATTAAATTCCGAAAGTTAGTGAATAAAATCTCGGATCATTCATCTGAGAGAAAACTAAAATTTTTCAGAAAAATGAAAGGTAAACTAAAAAGCTTGAAATTATATTTTTTAATAAAAGTTATTACAAGGATTTATACTTTCTTTTATAAAAACAAATATACGCATCTCTGTAAGAAGTAGGTAATTGAGTTTATTGCAATTTTTAATTTTTATTACGCTATTTTTATTAAACTTTTTAAGTCCCGGATTTTCCCTTAAAAATGAGAAATACTTTTCTTTTACATGAAATTCAAATAGGTATATATGAAACTCGTCTGAAGATTTTCAAATTTTCTCGCTGGCCGCTAAAGGGTCTACTTCGAAACTCAAAAGATTAAATAACATTAGTATTATTACAATCACTTCAGACATCTTAAAATGTATAATAATAATTTTATAAACTTTCTCTGTATCCCCAGTAGTAAAAAAATATTCAATCCCAAATCAAAAAACTCATAATAAATTTATTAACAAAACTCTAACGCTGCCCAAAAATTAACGATCATCCCAGAAAAACACTTATTCGTCATCGCGTTTCCCGAAGCCAGCATTGACGAATGAAGCAAACCTGTCCACTCCTCGCAAAGACACTTTCCCGAAAATCAATCGCTGCAAAGAGGCCAGACACAGCGTCAACGCTCGCCGGACGTGCCGCAATTCCCGAAAGCTCTAGCCCATAAAGCATCCTTAACGAACAGCGCAAAACTCGCCTCGAGATCTCGCGCAGACGCAACGCAATATAAGAAACTACGCGAGCGACGATCATTAATCGTCGGGCCATTTTTTCTTCCCCTCGATTTCTCACGAGCGCTCCTCGAAGACGTCCAAACTCTCTCGAGTGAATCTCTCTCTCTCTCTCTGTCTTTCTCTTGCGTGTGCGAGAGCGCATCTCGCGAGAATCATGACAAAACGATGCCCGGGAAATGATCCGCCGCGGCGCCGACGCCGCTGGTACAGTGACACCAGGGGGCTAGGATTGATTACTGCAGGCAACTCGTGCGCCGGATAAGATAAGAAGTCGCTGAGTTCGGTTCGTGTATGTGTGTTAGGGAGGAGGGCAAGAGAGGAGAGGTGGGTTCTGGAAGGAGTTACTGGACCAGCAGTACACGCTCTGCTCAATTAAGTAGAAGGACTTTTTACTTGGCTTGAGCTACTCGAGGACCTCCCAGCAATTTTAGCTCCTCGCTCTTCTCTCGGCATTCTTCTTCGGCTCTCTTTCTCTCTCTCACTCTCTCTCGACTATTTTTACTGAGCTTTTTTTGGTTTTGCCTTGCGTTACTTTATTAAATTTCTTTTATACTGTTCCCTGAATTATGCTCTGTTTTTTATATCTTCGTAGAGTCAATTATCAAAATTAAATTTTTAAGCACTTTAATCTACGTGGCTGAAATATTTAATTTTGTCTCAGATAGGAACGCCGAGCTGCGTTTGAAACTGTTAAAAAGCAATAATTGTTCAGATTATATAACCAATTAGAATTGTTTTAATTCATTTTTTTATGATCTTAGGATCCCAATATAGAATATTATTTTAATTAATACATTTGAAATTTACTGTAAGCTATTTAAGTCAATCTAAAATAATTTTATTCTTAGGGAAATATTATGAGAAAAATAACTAAAAAATCTTATAACTTAAAGATATGGTCGTCCTTTTTTTAACCATTGCTAGTCTAGAAATGTTAAAGTTTGAAAAATAAAATCATAATTTTTCACTAAAGCGTAGTACAATTTTTTATTTGAACTTGTAGAGCTTACCATTTTGAATAGAAAAGAGTAAAGGAATGAGGATGTCTTTTTCAGTGTTAAAATTTCATCAGTGGTAAATAGATAGAGGTCGAGAAATGTATAAATTTTAATATTTTATCCCGTGTGCTCACTTTTTTTAACATTTACCAATAAAACCCAGAATAAATATGCACTATATGAACCTAATATTAAAGTCACATTTTACATGAAAATATTCATTAATGCATCAATGCATTTAAGTTTTTAACCTTCCTTAAAACACCAACAATTCAACTCATTCAACTCGATTTTACCAAAACTCTAACAATCTGGTATTTTTCCCATCACTATAAATTTAAAAAAAACGTCTCGACCCGCTCAATAGCCTACGGCCACTATCCGCAATTCCCCTCCAATATACCAAGACTCCGATCCGGGCGCACTGCTGAACTTCCTTCCGTTTCCGGAACGAAGATAAAGAAAGCCATATAACCAGCCGGCCCCAAGAACATTTCAATGTACTCACCGATGTCACGGGCGACGAATCTGCCGCTCTCCAAGGCGCCGGCCAGCTTCACCACGCCCTGGAGCTTCTTGCTGCAAATCGGGCTCCAGACGCCGAGTCTTGTCGCCTTGTAGCAGTGCTCCGCTCCGATCTCCCGGACTTGCAGGGGCTGAAACATTGCCGGAGCGTTTGTTTGACGAACTATCGAAAGGTCGAGAGTATAGCGGAGTGGGCCTCTTATCGGTGAGCCAAGTTTACTGAGCTGTGTTTAGGGAAATACGGAGACGCGCCGCGGGCGCGGTAGTGATCGATTGTTTCGGGGACGTGGCCGCTGGAGTGGATCGGTTGGGAAAATCTCGCGGGTGTGAAGTTTGAAAAATAGTGGGATGTGGTATTTGATGATGAAGGAGAGAGATTTGTGGGATTTGACGTTAGTTTTATCAATTTTCCAATAGATAATCACAAAATTTATCAATTTAGAAAGAGATATCTTCATGAAATTTCCTTTTCACCCCGAAACTAAGCAAGCGCCCCGAAATATCCTCATCTTATAAAACATTAAAAACAGCCTTAACTCGCAACCCTACGACCCGCCTACACTTTACAAACTCAACCCGAGCAACTCCCTTTGACACCGAGCCCTCGCCACCCACCCGGCGTAAAACCCAAGTCCCGAAGGTCGCGCAAAAAATTCCAGAGCCCCGGTATTCCCCAAAGCGGCGGCGAGATTCAGCTCTCTCGGCGAAAGAAGCCAGCTCTCGGGTATTCCGCTAATTAGGTCGGCCGCCGCCCCCGCAGTAGCTTCCGCCGGCACGCGCGGCATGTCTCAGGCGCGCATCTCTCCTCGTGTGTATGTATCCTACGCGCGCATAGAGGGTGCATATACAAAGCGCGCGGAGGCACGCCTTGAAGGTCGCGGCGGTGGTTGGCTGCGAGATGGTTGCTCTTGAGTATATAAGTTGGCGAGTTTCGCGATCGCTTCTAGAGGAGGTATTTTGGTTGGTGAAAACGAGGAGGGGGGAAGGGCTGCTCTGCGGATTCTTTTGGGGAAGTTGGATTGAGCAAGCGGATTTGGGAGGTGAAGAGTGGAGTGGTGAGGGTGGTTTTGGAGTCTTGGAATACGTCAGATTACGGAGGTGTAGATGATTGTGGATGGGGGATTGGTTGGATTATACGACGTTGTTTATGTATATAATTAAGTGGTGTTATGTTCGTGTTGAGAATCGCGAGGTGAGATTTCAAAATTATTTTGAAGCATGCGTCGAGAGGTGCTTCTTGCTGAGATTTTACGCATGAAAATAACGGTGCATTTTCATGGCCTAGGTGACCTGCAGTTAAGAGGTGACTCTGGTCACTCGTAGACTGTTAGGACCTCAATAAGAGTTCACCTCCAAGCTTCCCGTGGGATAGGAAGGCGAAAGGTTTCCCTGTGGTCCTCTGGCACAAGAACAAAGCGCGATAAGCACTGCGTGAGTATTTGAACTTATCGACGTAAAATGTTTTGGTTAGAGAACGTGACTCTATGTAAGGTAAATATGCAAGTTCGAGGGTTTTATAAAAGAAATCGTACAAAAATATACGAGATCTGTTGCAATAAATGTAGCCCAGGAATAAGGGTCTAGTATAGAAAAATACTGTTAGGGATTTAAAAAAGTTGCTCATGAAGATTCCGTACACGTTAAAAAAACAGATAAAAGTGTCGTTCAATTCGCCTACTGAACTACATAGATGCGTGAGAGCACCCGTATAAAATTGCTAAACGCAGCGTTATAGCGTCGTGCGAGGAAACATGTAGACTTTAATAACAGAAATTGATTATGTTTCTCTTGCCCGTAATGAAAATTTAATACCTAATCTTTTCTTAAGTGGCTCTTTACCCGGCTAAATTAAGTTAGGAAAATACAGATTGTTTAATCGAAGAAACAATGGCACGGATCGCGGAAGTAATTAGAGATTCTGTTTGGAAGCAATGGCTGTGAAAATACCTTTCTATATTTAATCAACAGAAGAAAAATAGGTAAAAAATATGTACGAATCGAAGTTGACGATATTTGTTTAAATGCAGACTTGCATAGTTTATGGTGAAAAAAAAACTGTGATTGAAGTGTATTGCTCTTCGAATGACAAAATCAGAGTTGTAAACATACAGAACTATGAATAACAAATTTTAGAGAAAATCTATTATTACTATTATATAATTTAATTAGTCCCTACGTAGAACCTAGTTAGAACTGATCGAACTTTCAATAACAATAGAATATATTGAAAACTAATATATACGGCTTAATTTTCTGACTAAAATTATTAGCCTTTTAATGTTCGAAAGTAACAACCAAGAGAAAGTAAAAATTTATTTCTTTCTAAGAGAATCGATTTACACAAAAACAACATTAATTTAAAATCAACAGTGTACGAGCACGTAATAATGACAGCCTTGGCAAACAGCTCATAAATAAAAAAACAAAAAATTAGTATCCACCTGAGGCGCATCGTTGGTAGCAATTAAGCGCATCCTTTGGTGAAAGCGCGCAGAAAACGGTTTAGCGCGGGGGCGGAAATTGCAGTTACCGTAAGATTTCGGAGGCCACAGAGGAAGAGAAAGCTAGCCAGCAAGTGAGACAGTGTTGGTGTGTATGAGAGAGACTACGTGTGTGAGAGAGTGAGAGAGAGAGAGACTTTACTTACCACGTAAAGAGCCTCGAGGGCGCCCAGCAGAGTAACCAGCTCGGTGTTCTCGAATCGCGGGTCTGGTAGCAGCACGAGGAGCGGACAGCGCACGCCAGCTTGCAGAGCACTGCAGGAGAGAGAGAAACAGAGAGAATAAATAACGTTTTAGTGATTGTGTGTATAAACGTGGCGGGCGGCTGTAAGTATATAGCGGGGCGCGAATTTCGGCCAAGATTGGGCTTAGCGAGGCGTGCTGCGCCTTTACGGAATGCCAACTACTCGCCCCGAGGATTACTCCGGGATTCTTGTTACTGATTTTGTTCGACTCTGTTAACCCGTTGTGCTTTCGTGCACCTTTTTCCTCGGTTTGCGGCTTTCTGTTTTCCGATGTACTGGCTTTTGGATAATGAATCTAAGCCGCCCGGAGTTTCGGAATGCTCTATAATTAGGAGATTAAAATTTATTTCTGCTTTTTGATGAGCCGCGAACTTGAAATATGAATTTTATAAATAATTTACGCCTATAGGTACATAGAATATAAATGTTGCTATAAAAATTGCAAAATAAATAAAAAAGAAAGTTATCAACAAACACCTTTTAAAGAAAACTCACAATCATTGATTTTTAGATCAACCCCCAATCTATAAGCAATACGCTACACAATGCTCAGTTACTATTTCCAACTTTCCACTCTTTTCTACCTTCATTCAATTTTGAAAAAAAAAATCGAAAGGAAAGTTCCCATTCTTTTATAAATTTTCCATGCTACCGCAATCTCGACTGATTTGCATACCCATCATCCTTCGCACGGAAACGTTCTGCCAATGTCCTTTCACACTATCATTCTGTAATATGATCAACGCGACGCGACTACAGTACAGTAACTTCACCAGACACTCGCAGCGGTCTCGCCAACGATGCGCGCGAAAAGCTCGCGCGATAATGCAATTGTTATTCCGATCGGTCTTCGAGAGGAAAACGAAAGAGAAAAGAAAAATTCTATTATCCAAGGCCATCCCGGCGTAATGGATACGCATGCACGCGCGGAGTATGTCCCGTCACGGCTGAATCGTATTATCTTTATACAGCAGTTTTGCCACCCCCCGGAGAAGTTGCCGGGGAATGGTAATTCGCGCTTCGCGAGTTCCCGTAGTCTCCTGTATCAAAGTGGAAAGTTGATCTTCTCGCGGCTTGGGCGTGGCTTCTTCGATGTATATTCGTGTAGGCGTGCGGAAGCTTTGAGGAATCGTCGGGCGTGAAGTGCTTTGCATCGACGGTGAACAAAATAATGAGCGGTGTATGTACTTGATTGCTTGGCGTCTCGAAGTATTATGATAAATTATCTTGATTAATGTAATAGAATATTACGTTTTGCATACGTTTTGCGACCATACGAATATTCAACATAATTTTTTTTACATATTTTCAATTTTTATAAAGCAAATTTGGTTTATTTCCACTTTTATTTTCATTTTCTCCGAAGTAGAAATAAAACCCGTAACACTTGCTATAAATCACTGATAATTTGTCAACGTTCTTTCTCCCAAGTCTCGATTGCCGAACTAAGGAGGGGCTTGCCATTAATGAGCAAAAAACGTAAAGCCACACTTAAACACACGACTGCTATACAAAGATACAGTTATATCACCTATAATGGCCTCTTTTTCAATTGCATTTTCGTATCGTATCAAAGTAAAAACGTAAACATTGAAGACAAAGAGCTAACTATCTGTTTCTTTAGCCTTTTCTTTTTACTCGTTTGAAAGAAGTAAACAAAAGTCAAGAATGGGATCTACAGAAATAAATCGGCTTAAGAGATTCTGTATATCTATCTTAAAAGAAAAATAATATATTTGGTTAATTAAATTATCATAGATTTGAATTATAAAAACAATTTTTCTTTTAACCGAGTAATTCTTTAAATCTTCCATAATTACTTTTAAAATTTCAAATAAATCAACTTACTCACAAACATCAAGCAACGCAATACTTTCCGCTATCCACACTTTTTCAAATCAAAGCTCACAACAATCAACACCCCGCAAAAACCAACCCCCAACTACCTTCTCCTTTCTTTCTCCACCTTAAACCCGTCTTACCACGCGCATACTCCCACACTCCCGCAACCCCAACGGGTCTCTTAATTAAACAACTACATCAACCCTCGCACACACCGATCCGATAAAAGTCTCCACCAGGCAGCGCCAGAAACTTAAAAATAAGAGCCTCCATCATCCTGTCCGTCGCAATCGAAAAACGTCGCAACGAGCTTACCGCTTGAATCCCTTGACCGCGGCCATGCTGAAGAGCCTGACGTCGTCGTAGTCCGGATCAATGGGGCCGGTGGGGCTGTAGACTAGCCGCTTGGCCGGCAGATTGATCGGTATGACGGCCGTGTGATTGAACAGGTCGGCGTCGAGCTGGCCCGCGCAGAAGAGGACAGTCTTGAAGGGCTCGGGCTCATCGCAGCCGGGCGGCGTGCCGGATACCAGTACTATGCCGTCGTAGTCCGGGCTGCAGATGTTGCACTCGATCTTGAGCTGGGTCGGTAGGTAGCTGGAAGCAGAAATTAATTGGGTGGGATTAGAGGAGGATTTTGCGTTTAATTTCTTTTTTCTTTTGGGATAGTAATCTGTTTTATTTTTTTCGTTTTTTTTACTGTTTGGGCGGTTGATGTAAAATTAGTCTTGAAATGATTCAAGAACTTGTTATTGAAATATTTTAAGGGATGCTTAAAATAAAAGTGTACACTTAGAAAAAAATTTAGTTATTTTGATCAGGCTTAATTGAATCAATTAAACCTTAATTGAATTAATTACAGTTTTCTTGTAAAAACTAAATTTTTTCTCAGTGTAGATGAAAGTTAATTTCAACTACTATTTAAATTAAGCATCTATTTAAATAAAAATTACTAAAAATATTTTAATGATGCTTAAATAAAAGCGTTGATGAAAGTTAATTTCAATTACCACTACAATCCAATCCCCATCGATTATTACCCCACTCTACAATAAAAATCCATTCCCCACCCAACCCAAGCACAACTTCTAATTCCCTCCGGCATTTTTACAATAAATTTCAAAGCCCGACCTTAATCCGAAAAATTTTGACGAGCGCGCACGATAAACATCTATTCATCATCGCTCGCAGCCGCGAGCAGCGCAGCTCCAGATCCAGCGTGAGCTCGGAAAACGAAAGAAACGTATAAGAAAGAGAGAGAGCTGAAAACTACTTTATCGCGGGCTACGAGCGCGGTCAAGTTAAATGGACCACTCCGTACGTGCGCGTAGTTCAGCGCGGCTTCACGCGCGTATACGTGCGTATACACTCTCTCTCTCGACTTTGTGCATTCGAAAGGATCAATACCGGCGCACAATGCAGGGCGCAAGCTGCGCTCTTATTCGCTGACCATAGCGCGCTAACGCGGATCGTAGAGTTTGGATGTATTCGCGATGAAGAGATGTTGCGGGGGTAAGATTGACGGGGAAAGGATGAAGTTGAAGATTTTTGGGTGGGTGGTTGAAATGGAGGAGTTTTGGGTTTGGAGAGTTCCGGCTTTGCTTTGGACTTGGAATTTTTCGACTTTTTAGTGTGATTGTGAGGAATGAAGGGGTGGTGTTTGATAAAATGATGATATTATTTGAGGTGAACGATGCTTTTGCCTACTAGTAACTATTACGTTCTGTAATTTCAAAAACTTGTTTATCTAGGGAAAGAAAATTACTTGTTTAAAAGCATCTAATTATAACTTAATTATCTATTAATAAATTAAATAAATAACGAAATTTATTATAAATAAATAGCGAAAATTTATTGTCAAAATTTCATAACATAATAATCTAAGATTATTTTAAAAATCTAATTAAATATCACGACTTTCGTAAGCATGATGCTGTTCAATCTTTTGTGAAAGTTTAAGTTCGCTCAAAAGTTAATCGCCGATTATCTTCTGGAGGACTGTGAAGTTTGAAACGAAGGGTAGGAGTTAGAAAATTATGTAGTCGATATAGGGAGGTGAAACTTTGCCATGAAGCTTTGTTTCGCCGTTTAAGTTATAATTTTCAAAAGCCACGAAGGTTTAGTATCGATAAGACAGTTCCGCAGCAGTGCCGTTTTAAAAATTTTAAGTTTGCGGTAAGTGAAATTATGTTTGGAAAGTTCGAAAAATATTGTTTATCAAGTTATGAACTGGAATTTTCCGGATGAAATTCCTAAACAGGAAAATGATAAATTGTATTTTGAAATTCATAACAAATTTTATATGTTATTAATATCATACACTTTTTATAGTGTATGTATTATTATAAACATTTTACTATGTAAATGTATAAATTATATAATTTTACTTTTATAAAATTTAAAGCTAAAACTTTAACTTTGAAGTTAAAGATCTGTAAAGAAGGACCTTTACGGATATTTTGCATAAGTTTGTTACAACAACTAACTTTACAACTTGTAAGAATTCAGAATAAAATTCTTGTAGAAAGAAAGTTTTAACTTTTTTAACGATATTAAAATAAAAGGAATATTGGGAAAATGTTACGATTCGTCTCATAAAAGTATTTTATTTTTAATCAAAAAGCGCATTATACTAATTAAAAATATATTTTAAACAAAAAAAAACTTCACGAATCCTACTTTTTTCTAAAAATTATATATATCGCACCACAATAACGATACTAATTTTCACTTCTCGAAATGAATAAACACAATCATCAAGACACAACTAGGCCACGAATTTGCTATTAAAATCAAATCCCACCCCAGCATGAATTACATCCAAGACTCCAATAACCTTGCACCCATACTAATTAAAATAGACAAATCCTACGTGAGACGAAGGACGAAACGTAATCTTCCATCTCCGAAGCTTCGCCCACATCTTTCTTTCTCCCCTTGTTCGACGAACTTTAAATAGATACACGTCATAAGTGATTAGCGGGATCAGCCGGCGGAAGAGCCGGCTCCGCAGCCGCGGATATTCGCGGGGACGTGTAATTACTAATTAGTAAGCAAGCCGGGATTTCCTTCTCAAAGTAGCGCTCACGGAGAGGTGGATGTGTGCAGCCGCGACATTAACATTTAAATTAACAAGACGCACCCTCGCGCCTTTAGTCGCCTAGGAGCTGGAAGGGAAAGTGCAATCGATGCGGTTCTTCTTCGTCCGAATGTGAGATGCGATTGTGAGGAATGCTGAAATTGAAGAGTTTGTGCGGTTGGCACTTGCGTATTTTGGTTGATTCGGAAGAATGAGAGTGTTTTTTGATTTTATAATTTTTTTTTAGGTTCGTTTGGTGTGTTCGTTTAGAGTGTAGAATGATTGAAAGTAAATTATAGTCAGCGAAAAAATTTAAACTATTCAATACAATACGGGGGAAAATATTGGCATAACAAAAATTAAAATAAAATTCTGCGTAAAAACTTGTCTACTGCGCGCTATTGACCACTACTAGTTTAATATTGATTTAGTTTATAGGAAACCCATAAATACTTTCTTTTACGTATAAATTTGCAATTCTTTATGTTCTATCAGGACTTGATAGTACAATTTAATTTGAAATTTTTTTAATATAAAACTTTTAAAGTAGACAGATTTAAATACTTTTTCTCTTATTTAAATTGTTAAAATTATTTTTTAATATTACTTAAAATGTTAGTGTTATAATAGTACAAAGTGTTGCGACTTTGTTTTTTTAGAAGAAAGATTAAAATGACAGAAGGATAAAAATTTCTATGGATGCCCTATGTCTCATGATTACCGTCACTGTCACGATTTTTATTATCACTATTCTCCCTTGTATAGGTTCATCCCTCTGGAAATGCGTTGGATAAAGTGATAAACGAAAGCTTACGAAACTATATATGCTGTAAAGATGGATGAGTGAAGAAATCAAAGATTTTATAAAAAGAAATTAGATTCTAGAATTTTTTTTGGAAATTTATTAATTTGTATAATTTTTTTTAAACAAACGAACAAGATTATAGCAAAATGCGCACTTAGGACAATAACATTGTAGTATTTTATATGTATTACTTGCTTGATTATATGGAGAAAACTTAGTCATGCACAGATTGTTAATCCTGTTTAATTATATTAATTAATTATAGTCAATCAATCATTAACGGTTATAGACAATGTCAATTAATAAATGATTAATATACGTAATTATGGATCGATTGATCTGAACAAGATTGAGAGCTCATCATGGTGCAATAAATATTCTTTATTAAATGATTTTGATAATGTCTCATGAAATTAGTAATAAATGGCTTCCTAAAAGTATAATTTCTATGATGTTGCCTTTATTTGAATTATAAATTTCAAGCTCAAGCTCTAGCACACGTATTTTTGCATTATTTTTTTACTGTACCGAATTAAAAATTTTTTAATTAACATTATTTGTAGCAGATTCTTACTCTTCTTACAAAGATGCAACGTTTATTTTTTACTTTACGTAGTTACATAAAATTCTAATAAACGCTCAAAAGAATTTTCATTTCGCTTATTAACTCTATAAACGTGCTCGACTGTAAATTTCATTATCTCTTGATTCAGAGTAAATCCCTTATTTAAAATGGACTGCTTTCACAGCACACATCCATACTGAAAAAAAATGAAAAAAATCCCAATTACGAAAATTCCAAGCCAACTCTTTATCCATCAATTAACCATCCGTACGATACGCCCACATTATCCAATATCCCCTCGCAGCGCCACACTATCTTCCTCCTCGCTAAGCCACCTGGCGCGATCTAAAGCGTCGACTGGCCGCGTTATCAACGTCGATTACTCAATCCGGCAAGATTAAAAGTCCGGGGCCTGACGAGGCGCGCGCGGAGCGCAGAAAATTTCGCGCGCCTCGCGCTCGCTCGCGATGCTCGATCATCCGGCTTATTTTCGCGCTGAATTACGCGCGGCCAGCCTGACGGATGGGCTGCTGCGCGCTATCTGATTACTGATAAGCAACAATTGAAATTTATGAAGTGCGCGAGCTGGCTGGGTAAGCTGGGCGAGCAATGCTTTTCCCGCGAGCCGTTGTGTCGTGGGCGCGGCGATTTTATATACACGCGCGTCGGCTAGCAGCGGGCGCAATTTATCTAAATCTGCAGAGAAAGAGAGAGGGAGAGAGAGGGATGAAGAGATGCTGTGCGCTTGGTTTTAAAGCTGCCAGTCTGCGTACATGGACGCGAGTGGGTTATAAATCCCGAGGCTTCGTTTTTCCTCCGCGAGGCTGACTTTGTGGAATAAAAATTAATATTGAGGAGGCGGGGTTGATCTTGCTGTGATTTTGTAGTTGGGTATACTGAGGGGATGAAGTGCGATGCAAAAATTAATTGGGTCGAAGTATAATTTCTAAAATGAGAGTCGTGAAAAAAAAATTAACATTCTTTGTAAATTAATAATAAGTAAAGCTTTGATTCTAAATTAAAAACTAAATTATCAGAATGAGATTTTTTACTAAGCAGCTATAAGATAATCATATTTTCTTAGAACATAACTATCAATTTTTATTTAAAAATAAAAAAAAATAAATAAATGGGAAATTTGTTATTCAACAAAATCGACATTTTAAATGACAAATAAAATGTCAAGTATTCGTTGAAATGTTATTGTATCACGAGAATTGCAAGGATTATTTTGTACGTAAAAAACATTTACTTTTTACGCAAAAAAAATCCCTTTAAACTAAAATGCCAACTAAAAAGAAGAGAGACCTGGACTCAATTAATTCAAAAATAAACCGAGGTCCGGCAAAAAAATATAACAAACTAAACAGAACGTATAAACCGCAACTCTTTTGACTACCAACCGACAACTTTTAATGCTTACAAAACAAAATTAAAACTCGCACAATACAACCTCATCCACAATTTACAAACGCAGACAAAAAAACCTCTCCATACCAAAATCCACGAACACATTACCCCAAAGTCCAACCCATCCAAAGCGCCGAAAACCCATCCAGATCTCCCTGACGAGCAAAAAAGCAAAAGAAAAAAAAAACTCATAGACATATCACACGACAGTACGTAGTGGAGTAGCAGTTCGCCAGAGTGGCCAGGCGTCCAGGCCGACATCTCAGCAGTCCGTCACCTACGATCGTCCAGCTGGACGCGTTAATGGGCTGTCGCCTGTGAAGTGCGCCGACGTGCAGGGCCCGCTTACTTTCCAATTGGCGGAAGCTGGCCCGTCCTCCTCTGGCGCAGCAGCGCCTGATTAGCGTCAGCGCGCACGCCGACATCTTCTTCAGATTTATATAGGTTGTTTTTTACGGATTAACTTTTTGCTAGCGCTTAGAATTCGGGCTGAAATGGGAAGCAGACAAAAAAAAAGAGCGTTTGTGCGGCTGTTTCTTGAGCTGTGTTATTGTTTTTTTTTTATTTAAGGAGACGACTTAGAGGGAGACGATATCGTCGCTAATTGTGGAGAAGGTGGAGCTGTAAGAAGATTAGCGTGGGAAACATAAATTTGAAATATTACTTATTTTTTTATTTTGGAAACTACTGCATAGTTTTTCTATGAGAAATGTATCAAGAGTTTGCATAGTATTAGTATTTTCGAAACACCTTTTTTTATACACACTATATTTGAAAATATTTTTTTATTACGCCATGCGGAATGCCCGATTTTTCGCACACTTCAAAAAAAAGCATACGCTAAATCACGTTCTGTGTGTGAACTTTTCATTCGAGACCAAAATCATTTTCTCGTGTTAGTATTGAAAATAGCTGTTAATTAAAATTTAACTTTGGTGGGGAGAAGAATAATTATCATCTATCATTATTTATTTTCTTATATAGAATCACCTTTAAATAAATTAGTATTACCACGTTTATAAGTAAATTCAACAGAGACACGTAGTAGCGAGAAATAAACTGCTAGTATGGAATTAATATACCTTGTATTTCTACCTGATTAACACAAATGCATCAAATTATTTATTAACCTAGAGGGAGAATAATTGAGGTTCATTAAACTGTATATAATTTTATTATTTACGCGACCATGATGATCATGATCATGTGATGTGGAAGATATTGCACATATTATCATCCAATTATGTAAATGAATAAGTTGGGAATTAAAATTTTAATTTGTTTAATCAATGAGGGAAAGTTATAAGTCAAAATGTTCATTTATTATTATTTAATATACAGTTTTTGTAATTAATCAGAATGTTTACTATATTATAGTATACATTTAGTTCTAATAATTTGAATAAAAATCTTTTATAATTTAATTTATAATAATAAAAAGTAAGAAATATTTTATAGAATGAATTGTGATGTTAATCGATTTGTTATTTTAAGAAGTATCCAACTTCTACATAAATACATTCACGATATAGAAATCATCAACAATAAGAACTACATCTCCTAAAGAATATCAAAGCTAAACTTATTAATAGATTCGCATATAGAGAAAACATGCATTAACATACTATGCAGTGTAAAAGGCTCAATGGCAGCGTTCGCATTGGAGAAATCGATTTGTCGATAATGGGAAATAAACAAGAAATATACGAGATAAAGTGTCAGAGAGGAACGAGATTAAATAGGGGGGCGCAAAGAAGAGGAAGCGAAGATACGGGAACACAAGCACGTACAAAAGGCAAAACACTAAATTTATTATAGGAAATCCCACCATTCTCAGCCTGTACAGATGAAATGTGGATAAGGTTCGGAACGCGGGCTTCGTAACATATTTTAGAAGTGCGCAGTCAGTATTTTATTATCTATTAAATATTTGATGTAAAAAGTTACTTTTGAAAATAAATCGCGAAAGAAGAGTCACGTACTACTGCATTGTAAATAATTTGTACTTAATAACAATTAAAATATTACTGAATCATAGAATATTTAACGTTAATTGAAATATATTAAATGCATTTACTGAAACTTCGTAAGTACGTGATGTTTTCGTGACTTATGACATTGCGATAAATTTTATTTGCGTTTAAAGCAAATTTTTTAATGATAACAGAAAAAAATTAAATATTTGTACATTGTATCTAAGTTTTTAAAAAAGAAAAAAATGTTAGTTTTATCTAATTATTGTTTACTAACATGAGATAGTACGTAATTTTTTCTAGATAAAATTTAGTTGATTTTTTCAAAAAACTCGATTGAAAAACGTCAAGAAAATAATCGTGTTAACCAATATTTGTATTTTTCTCTTATAGATTTGAAATAGTAAATATTAATTAATACTCATTCTTTGCTTATGACAGTATTATTGATAAAAATGAACAATATATGTGGACTGATAAACTGAGCTTGAACCTTATTCGCAAACAAAAGCTCAATTATAAAATATAAAATAATAACAAGATAATTGTCTGTTGTCAACAACATAAAGCATTATTGGAATTTAAATTTATTTCCAATACAATAAAATCTGTGTGTAATAAAGCTCTCGAAATATAACGCATTTAATAAGATATTTGCAAAACATAAATAACAATTACTAAAATATACATCATTATAATTCTAGTCTTAAACCACATTTACCTAAATTATTAAAGTTGATCAATCAAAAATATTTTAACTCGACAATTCTTCAAACATCGAACACCACCTACGTTCTTACCAATCGTTCGCCATCTCTAACGCCATCAAAATCCTTAAAATTTTCAATTTCCCGCGCCGCAAAAGCAGCGTAAGAACACAATCCACAGACTCAACATTCAAGCGCAAATCAAAGTTTTCAGAGGCGCGGCGAGCTTGAAAAGCTCGTCAGCTTCTAAGATGCAACGCAAACACGCGGAGAGAGCGAGCTTAAAAGAATCATCTCTTCTTCAAACAAGGAGCTTTCGCGGCGCGAAAATTAAAGGAGAAGAGCTTGCATATATGTAGCTATACGCGCGCACTACCAGCAAAGGGACGAGAAGAGGCCGACGTACCTGGTTTCCATCCTGAAGCTTTCGGCCCGAGGAACAAGGTTATATCCGCTTGAGGTGGCTCTGGAGTTAGCCCAAATCCCTGCCCCGGAGCGTCAACAGCGCAGGCAGCGCCCGTAAACAGCGAGACTGGATATATCCGATCTTTCGGGATTAGGCGGCTACGAGGCTGGCCGATGCTTTTGTGTGCTGCGGCGCGATCCCCGTCGACGTCGTCGTCGGCTGGCGGCGCTGGCGGGATGAGAAGGCTATAACCTTGAATGTATATACAAGAGAATGAGCGAGTTTGACGGATAAATCGAGGCGGGAAAGGAGACGCGCGAAACATGCGACAGTCGGGGAGGGATATACGGTTTTTTTCGGTGGAGTTGGTGCTTGGGGTGATTGAGTGGATGTTTACTGGTGGGTGTAATATAAGGTTTGAGTGATAAGTTTTATTTCGAATTTGAGGTGAGATAAGATTGTTTTTACTGGGATGAGTTAAATATGGGTAGTCTGCTGTGATTAAATAATTTTTGAAAAATTAACAGTCATGGCAGTCATTAAACTGAAATGTTAATAATGTAAACGTTTTTGCAAAAATTGTATTACAATGTATATACTATTAACGCCTGAAGAAATACTCACATAAACATATTTTTGAGCATATTTTTATTTGCATTGTTTTTATAAACATAAATGTATTTTCCAATATTAATATTCGATTGCAATAAACGATTAATTACTGCTCGATTATCATAAATAAAAATACAACAAATTGAGTAAGTAAATTATCTAAATTACCAATTTGCATAATTGTGTTTTTTAAAGTATATTTTCAAATTATTCTCAAATTAATGTTTCACTAAATTTTTTAAAATTTATTTTGTTTATTTTTTCTGGATGTAAACCTATTTCTCTACCAATGACCGTTTTTTTAGAATTGACCTTGTAGTTCAAAATGGTCGGATAATTACTACACTTTCTAACGTTTAATTGCTTGACAGATGCATTTAAGGTACTATGCAAGGCACTTTCGTAGTTTGCTAGAACCGGATTACCTACTTTCAGGCCGCTATTGACCACGTGAGCTATCACGCGGAAAAATGAACGTTCAATGTATAAAAAAAGAGAAAATAAAAACCAAATTGTTGATAATAATATTTATAACACATGTTTATAAAATTCTTTTGATATTTTCATAAATTGTATGTACATTATTCAATAAAGAAAAATTTTTTTTCAACTTTTTATCGCCGTTTAATTATTTGCTAGACAGTTTGATTATTTGAAAAATATTCATGTACTTATTAACAAAAAAAAAACGCTTAAACATGTCATTTTCTCAAATGTTATCTATGAAGAAATACCTGCTATCGACAAAATGGCAATAGTAAAACGAACAATTTCAAAATAGCAAAGTAGAGCATTATGGGGACTATATATGCCTTGTACAGCACCTGTCGGTATGTTACCACTTCTTCATGCATGCAAATCTGTAGCATTTATACAAAAAGAATCCGGATTCCAGGGAAACGTATATATATTATAAATAATAAACGTATATATATTATAATATATTATAAATACTTTGTTTACAAACTTTGCTCGTTTTTAAATTTAACTCGCTTGCATTTTTTAGATTTAAAAAATATCATACGACCCCTCCCCCCCAACTCTCTCTCAATTCTCGCTTATTCACGCCGCTGCTGCTCGTGAAAGTCACGAGTATAGCAACCATATTTTGATCTGTAGGTGTATATATCTATAACCTCATAAAGAATATAACAATACCTTACCCAACGATAACCAATAACACAAACATATCCCCCAATCCTCATACATTACAGTTACTTCGTAAAATTAGGTTATACATACACTCTACTATCGAAAAAAATTACAGTCCGATAAGCGAGAAAGAGACAGGAACATGCGCTGCGCACGTAAAAATAGAACGACGCACCGGTCGGCAACCTAGCCTCAAGAATCCGAACTTGAAAATAATTAACGACTCTCCTAAACACTCACCAAATCCTCTAGAAATCAAGCCGAGACGAGGCGTCTTCCTTGAACCGCCTGGACGAGAAGTGTATATAAGAAGTCTACGCACTCGTGGACACACACACTCTATAGGGCGCGTGCGCGCGCAAACTCGTCAACTCACTGCGCCGGATCAACGCGCTCTAGCACTCCAGAATATACTCATTCCTGGTATATACCTCTACGGTATCTTGCGTAGGTATTAATCTCGCGCTGTCTCTGTCTTCGTCTCTCCTTCTCTCGCTCTCGGCCACTACAGCTGTTTTCCGGCTGGGTGGCTCGGGTGGCAGGGCTGCCAACTGCGGAGAGAGTTGGCAGGGTTGGCCTTCTGGGAGGCGCGAAATTTGAATGGGGTTGGGATGGTGAAGTTGGGGGTGGTTTTGGGGGGATTTTAGTTGGTTGGGGGAGATGGTGAGATGGATTAATTGGTGAGTGCGGATTGTTAGGGTGGGCTGGTTTGGTTATTCGTGATTTTTATAGTGGCTGTTTGTGATATAATTTGTAATAAATTTTTATGTTATTAGATGCGTTACTGGTATTATTGAAAGATAGCGCAGTGGAAGAAATGGTATATTTAAAAGCCTTTTTGTAAAAAATAAAATGGGAATTAATTTTGAGTTTTTTGTTGCTGTATTTCTGTGATTTTTCTGATATTTTAGCAACAAAATAAAAATTGGAAATTCAAAGTTCTGGTTTGCTCTTTATTCCCATTTTCAACAGATAGTAGGCATATAAAAATAGATAGTTTATCGCCACGGACTAATACTTTATTGGATTTTGCCGATGTTTCGCACGTTTTATGTACTACGTCTCTCCTCTTAGCATGTATGATTAAAAGGAAAATTTATTGTGACATTACATGAAAGAAAATTTATTTAAAACCAAATAATTCCTAAGAAGAGTTCATCAATCTTTTTCACTTTGACTTTATTAATATGTAAGAAAAAATTATAATTTCTTTTATTCGTAGTAGATGATAATTCATTTTGTTAACTAATAAATTAAAGTTTTCAAATAATGTCATAAAATGATTTTAAACGCAGATCAATAATTTTTGCTTTGTTCGCAAAAATGTCACCTTGTATATACTAATATTATTTTTTTTTAAGATTTTCAGTAACTAGAAAAGTTGACATTTTTTAATTAAAAATCTTTCTAGACTTCAAAATGTTTTTAAAGTTCATAAGTTTCTCCCAAGGGCAAAATATACTACAATGAACATCTCTCTCAGATATTTCATCTTTCACGTAACGTGATCAGAGTTATATTGTGATAAAAATCAACCATAAAGATAATAAATTGGATTTTTTATATAATGCTGTAAAAATGAAAAATTTGAAATCTATGTATAATACAAGAAAATATAAGAAACCAATTTTATAAGGCAAAAATATTATAATTCTACAAAATTAGTTTTATTAATAATAAGCAATGATATATATCAATTAATTTTATTAGACGTATAAATTCATGTTGCGAAATTGTAGTGTATAAAATAAATTAATCTGTTATAATGAGTTAAATGAGATTAAAATTAAATTTCAATTTAAGAAATCTTTTATTTAATCAGGTAAATATTTATTAACAATAATTTATTATAGTTGGAAAAAGTCACAAATTAACAAAGTATTTTTTTTTCAATACTTAATAGATAAAGTAGAAAACTCTCAAACAAGAAGCTTTTGATTAGATAATAGTATAACCGATAACAAAGATTGATAAATTAGAAGCATACGGTAAAAAATGTTCAGTATACTACAACGTTATCTTAAATAAAACAATTAATTTTAATAAAATAATGACACATTACTATTTTTTATTACCTTTTGGTTGTAAACTCTTGAAAAACACTAATATTTAAGAACAGTTTATAAATATTTGTCTATGAATATGACGATTTAAAATGTAAACAATTTATGTAAGAAAAGTACGTATGAAAAAGTATGAATTTATAGAAATAAAACTAATTTATTATTAATCACAGACGTTGTTCAACAGTGTAATCTTTGATTTAACTTGCTTCTGAATGTTTGGTTCAATTTTATGATACAGGTAACTCTTATTTAACTTTTGATTTTATCCTTTCTTCTATTAATCCTTTTATCCTTTATTTTTCAAATTACATTTTTTTTTATTCTCATTGATTGTATTTATCATTTTCACTATCCACTTCTGAAATTCATTCATAATTAATGATTATGGTTTCATGTATGAAAATCATCCTGGACTATAGATTTCTAATTGAAGTTTTTACGATTCCGATTTCTTGCAATGCGTTGCATAGTATTTCTGGCTCGCAGATAATTACTGTCACATCTGTACATTATAAGATATACCGATAGAAAAGTCTCCCGTAAGTGTAAAAGTTTTTGCCACCAAAGTGCAAGAGTTGCATTTTCGCCGAGGAATGCAGCTCAACCGATTTGCTAGAGGCGCTCAAGCGCATAGCCGCGCGCAAGAATTTAAATTAGATATACCTACACATATGTATATAGCGTTTATCTTTTATAAATACTACAGTCACTCATTTTAACAACTTATTTATTATGTTATATAAAAGAAATTCATAGTTATTATGTAAAAGAAATTTAACTAGCATATTGATTCGTATAAATATTTGTATAAGAATACTCTGTCGAAATACTGGCAAAGTAGAAGCGTTGCTCTCGAAAAATCGGTTCAATGCCCCTCCAAATTCGCATAAATTTAGTATATATGCGAGTGGAACAGAACGTTAATCGCCACTCGTGTAATAAGTAGTTA
>JAPYZA010000630.1:0-45920 GCA_030522685.1 Eupelmus azureus | reverse complement strand
TATAATTTTGTCAGCTCATCTTGCCCTGCCAAACTAAACAAGAAAAACAGAATGAAAATCTTTACCCTCGCTCGACAGCGTAACCAGGTAAATTTAGTGCGAAATCACGAGATTTACACGAGTTTATCACTACTCTTATACGATAGCCACCGTGCGCATAACCGGGCCGTCCCTTATCTATCTTACCTGCTATCGTCCAGCGATAACATGATTCCGAGACGCGCCGGTATTACGGCCGACAAGGAGAAAGATGACGGAAAGTAAGAGAAAAAAAAATTAAAAAATAAATGCCAGAGCCGATCGATCGTTATCGACTTCCACGCGACGGCCGATAGCCGCCGACAACGTTACGAACGGGCCTTCCTATTTTTCTGCCGGACCCGCGGCAGTCGCGCGGCTGATACTACGCGCACCGAAAGGGTCGGCTCCGCGCCGCGTTCTCGGCCTGTGTATACATAACCATTGAATTGGCTCTTTCGTCGGAAAGATTGCGCGAGTGCGAGTTTTGTGGACGGAATAAAGTGGAAGATTCCTCTGTTTTGGTGGATTATTGGACTGCTCATGGACTTTTTAAATGTTTCGTGATTGTCTGGAAATAAAATACAGTGGGGGGAAAATATTTAGCTCGCAGTATTATAAGATTTAAAAATAGGATTTGATGGTTATGAAAAAAAAGTGAATCGTGAGAGAGAACATGAGTTATTTAATTTGTTCTAATTGTTAAATGATAACTTTTCGTGGTGTATAATGTAGATAAATTTGTTCAATATAGTATTAGGATTAATTATTTTAACACAAAAGTAAATCGAAGACAAATGTTGTAAAATATGACAAACAGTTTTACTTTTACTTTAACTTAATTAATTGTTAAAGTATCCTTGATAATAAATGATTTTTAACATTATGTAAATGTAGAGAATGATTTAAAAACATTTTAAGATTATTCATTTCTTATATTTGATATAAGTGCTGCAATTCACATTATGACACGACCAAAATTTTTATTTTATTAATTTTTTGTTTGATGGTTAAACATTAGCTTGCGGTACCTTTAAAGAGATTCGTTTTATTTAGTTAGTTTTAATCATGAGAAGATATGAATTACCTCATAAAGAAGTAGTTTACATTTAAACTTTTGTTTATTTTTCAGTTTCAACATAATTTAAAAATAAATTGTTTCTGGAAATTTCCGTTGATTATAGGTAAATCTTTAAATGAATTTAACTCTAGCATAACAATTAAAAAACTAGATTATACATTTTCATTAATGTTTTAATACTTTTTATTTACCTTCGATTTTCTGATTAACATCTAATTCATTAAAATTTGATAAAGTGAACAAGTTTTGTA
Source organism: Eupelmus azureus (assembly GCA_030522685.1). Classification (NCBI taxonomy): domain Eukaryota; kingdom Metazoa; phylum Arthropoda; class Insecta; order Hymenoptera; family Eupelmidae; genus Eupelmus; species Eupelmus azureus. The sequence goes on along the minus strand of JAPYZA010000630.1, from coordinate 44,570 downwards.
GTAACGTATCTGCCCTTTTTGCTTATCGGATCATATAATTTCTGATTTTAATATATGTCGACTTCAATGACATCTGTATGAAAGATAAGACTAATAATTTATAGAATAGGTGACTCACATTTTTATAAACACTGGCTAAATCAGCTAAATCAGCTAAAAAGTACTTTTTCATAAATACTTGATATGTTCGTACGATGCAATACTAAGAATGTGTAACAAACGCGCTGGTCAAAAATGATAAATGCAAAATCTTTGGACTTATGTACTTGAAAAGAGAATAATAAAGCAAAGAAGCAAAGATAGTCCCAACTATATATGATAAGAAAAGTAGGAAGGAAGATGGGAGGAGTATGTGTACAAGGAGAGTATGTAAGAGAGAAAGTAGGGACTATCAAAAGAGCGAGGCTGCGTATGACGAAAGGAAGCAGTCATTTCATAGGAGCCATTATCGACAATTATAGATCGAACTTTGAAGAACAGAACCTCACTTCGAGGAATACTGTTCGCGTACTTGTTAATCATTCAGTAAAATATAATTGTCACTTAACATGGGTAGAAAGATATTAAAATTTCCATAAATATTATCGTTGATTTTAAACAAATTCAGTGATGAGTCAAACGAAGTTTAAGAAGTGGTGCAGTTTTCTCAAAATTCGATCAACCATGCAGTTAGGTATGATATTTAGTTCATAAAAACATAGCTCTTTTGCTTTTGAAAAATCATTCTAAGTTGATACGATATATTGAAAATTCAATTTTATGTTAACATTCATTGGTCTAAAATCATGCAACTATTACGATTTAATTACGTTTCTATGGAATAATTTACCATACCTAATATTTCTATAAATACATTAAATTTTCATTAATACTGTCCATAAAAACATAGTAAAATTAAAATTGGAATAGGTACTGTCTATGAAAATAAATGAATTTTCAGATTTTTTTACTTTTATTCAGTAAATATTAAGTATAATATTAATTTTATTACACATTTTTAAAGGATGTTAAAATCATTCAAAGAAAAAAATCATTTAAGTCAGGATACTTAAAATTACAAGATTTTTTAAACTTTAATTTGTACAACATAAATACATAACTAAAGTTCTTTAATTGTAGCCGATTTCATGAATTATTGGATCAGCATAGCGAGATGATAATTAAAATTAACTTATGCATATGTTTTTGAGTAGTTATAACAAACATATTTTTATACAAGGTGCATCTAAATTTTGAAAGTAAATGCATTTCATGAAAATATGAAACTAAAGCCAGATTATAAAAGACCAAATAAAGTTAAAGAAAAGTAACTTTTTAAATATTAATCAAAGACAATGAGAAATGCTCCAGATATTGAAAATCACATGGCAGATACAATTGATGAGAAAACAGGACTCTTAAGTCCAATAAACCTGAGTGCATCATCAACATCACTTACCAATAGCATAACCAGATCTTATGGCTCTTTGCTAGACAACTGTCAACAAGTCGTAAAGTCATTTTGGAACCGAAGCAAACAGGTATGAAATGTTACTTGGGATTAGTAATCTCAACAAAAATAGAATACCTGCGAATTTATAAAATTTCTATTTTAAAACTTTTGGTTATTATAAGAGGCTAACGTTTATTATGTATGTTTCATGTTTTTATCTTTATTTTGGACTTTGTTGTTAAGTAATTATTAAATTAAATATTATAATTAAAGCTAGTAAAAAATTGATTTTTTTTACTATTTTTGAATTAAATCCATTCAATTATTTCGAAATCAAACTTTATTTATACTAATTATTAGATGAATGAAATATTTAATACACATATATTCATATTTATATACTTCAAAATTTTTAAATTTACCAACATACATGAATAAATTTTACAATTTAATTAAAAAAAATTATTAATCATATAAAAGTTGGGTATTGATTCAAACATTATACTGTACTGAACCAGTGATCTTTGTAACTTGCGATTTTCTTCGTTCATTTTTCTTTGCCATTTGATTAAATGTTATCATGTCCAAGTTTACGAAGGTCTCGCAATACAGCTGTGAGATAAAAGTTTCATTTAATCGGCAGCTTCGATCCCCTACTCTAATAACTTTTCTTCACTAACTACGCAAGAGCAGACGCAACTCATTAAATTATGTTTAGTGCGTCCGAAACATTCAGTCTAAAATACTCGTTTTTCATCTGCTAAAAGGGTTTTAACGTGTTACTTATTTAAAGTTTTTGTTTTTGCGTTTTGTATGGTATGATGATTGTCTATCCTTTATTTTGTGTGATTTATTAATTATTGGTCATTACTTGTAATATTTATTTTAGTAAATTAATAATTAAATATTTATTTTAGTAAGTTAATAATTAAATATTTATTTTAGTAAATTAATAATTAAATACATTTATAAATACTTAAATGAGATAGAATTTTAATGTGGTGGTTTGTTGTATTGCGGTCAGGCAGCTCATCGAATTATTCAGAAACAATGGTCAAAGGTATTCCTTAATTTTTTTCACAAAAATAAGTTACTTGTTTAACCAAAAATATGATAACGATTAATATTTTTTTGAACTGTTTATGTTTTGACAATAATTGAAGAAAAATTTTTTTTCAAAAATTTTCTTTAGTTCCATGAATCATAGATTTACTTTAGATTATATAAAAACAATTTAAAAAAAAAAAATTATTTTCTATCATCGTTTTAAAGAAATTACAAAAATTTAATATTCAAGAATAAAAATTTTTCCTAGTTTAGTATTTTTAACGGATTAAGTTACCACTTTATTTTACCAAATCAAGAATACTGCAGATCGGATTCGAGATTTGTTTATTTATTAATTATTATAGTAAAACGGGCATAACGACTCCTAAACAAATAATGTAAAAATATAAAATACGAAAAATTATAAATAATATGAAATATGAGATATAGTAATCAAGGTAACATAAAGATAAATTCTCATTTATGTAATTTCATTAAAATCTATATGTAGCTAATAATTCGTCTAATGCTACCAGCTCATGAATAGGTACAATACTATCAGACTGCGAATTCCGCAAAAGCGCTTTAATAGATCGATAGATAAATTAAAATCGAAGTTAAAGCGACAGACATTTTCATGAAGAGATCCAGAAGCTACGTAGATTACTATTTATAATATGCCAAATTTCGAAATATTTATAATATTAGAGAATTGAATAAGATTATTTAACATTTTTAACAATAGCAGTAGTTATGATAACAATGTAAGTGTTTTTCTGTACATTTTTTCCCGTTATGATTAGTAAGTTTAAATGAAAAATGCTATTCCTTTTATCGCAAAAATCGCTTTTTTTTTATTTTATAACTTAACATTTTTAGATAAGCAAAATCTAAAAGCTGATCATATCCAAAGTACGATACAAAAACAGTAATTTCTCCTATTATTTTTCTCTCAATCTATTTATTAAAATTATAGTTATTTTTGTAGTAACAAAACAGTAAAAGCCTATCAATTAAAACAGATTAAAATGAAAAATAAATATATACATTTATCTCATCTTCGTCTGACTTACAAATAGATTAACATTTTCAAAAAGATACTAAAGAACCAGTGGCGACACTAAACCTTAAAATTAAAATATAGCTACAAATATAGCATAAATTTACCATCCCTGTCATCTCCGGCACAATCCAATATAAAAATCTGATCCATTCTCTCGGCGCATCGGTCCTAGCGCCTGCGCTGACGTCGTAATACTGCACGGCTGGCGCGTGTATCGCTTACAATATCGCTCGCGCGAGGCGCCAGCGCTTTTGTATAATTAAAGCCGCGTGGTGTTTGCCTCGACAAACGACTGCACCCTGTATATACAATTTAGTACACGGATAACCGCCTCCTTACACTTATTAGTTTGCCGAGCGATTCAATTGGCTCAAGTGCCGCCTCGTGCGATTCGCCCCGCGACGTCAGTGGAAAAATTTTTATTAAACACTCGCGCTTACGAAGAAAGAAACGATGCTGCTGCGCTGCTCCCAATTTGCGTGGCGAGAGGGGGGGAGGGATTTTTCAATGCGGTCTTATTATTCGTTTATGACGATTGTTTTATTAGCAAACGCAATTCGCTTTTTTGTTTTATTGTGTTGGGACAGGATTTAGGGTTGAACACGTCGATTATAAATTTACTTTGACGTAAAAAATGTAAATAGAGAACAAAAAGAACGAAGGTGATAAAGGAAACCAAAACATAATACTTATAGTTTTGAGCACTTAATCTGACATACATTTTTCATAATAACTCATGTATTCATTTTTAAGAAGTAAATTACTAAAATTTTTTAAATATTTTACAAAATTTCATAGTAATTAAAAATGACGTAAGTTAAATATCAAAAGTAGGTTTAAGAACTAAAAATATTTATCAATTGACAAATTAAGTCTAACAGCACTCGGGTAGACATATATTTTATTACACTTTAACGACGTTTATTAAAATAACATTTACAGACCTTATTCTCTAACATTCAACAATATACACAATATATTTAAAAATCAAAACTTGCAAGTAGCGTTACTTTAATCCTCACAACATCCGATCTCTCCCGTCATTTATTGAGCCATTTCAGAACAATCGCATTAAAAAATAAATCCGCAAACATTCATAAATCAACCAGAGAGCCGAACAATCGCTCGACGATTTGCAAACTCAAAATATTTGCCGCGCGCGCTGCGAAAAGCGCGGGAACAAATACAAAGGGATCTAGGCCGATTATAAAACTCTAAATCACTTTTTGCTTTATCGCGCCTCGGCGATCAGGGCGCTATAATAAAAGCGCGGGCGCGCACAATGTAAAGCAAAAAGATAATCATGTTGCCAAATGCGAGCCGTGAAAAAAAAAGGAGGCGAGCGCCGCGCACGCCTCTTGTATCTCGCACGCTTTTTTCTTCTTTCCGACGTATGCACACAGCAAGCTCCGTGTGTACACACATAAGTTGCATTACGAGCGAGCTAGCTCCCAGGAAGCGATATATATCTCGCGCGCGCACACCCGACGAGAGTCCCGCAGCTCTTTAACGTATATCACACGCTCAGTTCTTCTATGCGGTCGCAATCAGTCGGTCGGGACATCCCGCGCTCGCGGTGCTCGACTTCAGTTCCTTCTTTTTTTACGAAGGAACGAAGTGCTTAGGAATTCGAAATATGAGAGGTGTATTTATAGTGCGGGATTGTTGCTTTTTTTTTCTGTTTGCGGCGAGTGCATATTTGGAAGGAACCGGTTGATTGGGTGGCTCCGAGAAGCGATTTTCATGATTGCGGAGGAGTGACATAAGTTTTGATATGACGGCCCGCAATCTGGAGAAAATGTTGAAGCTCACCACGCTTTCCAGGGTCGGTAGCGTTTTGTTTGTTTTATGTATTTGCAATATTTTTTTTATTTTACATCGATTGTTAAATTGCGCGAGAATTTCATTAAGGTTATCTGTAACTGATCTACTGATTATCTCGTGCACAGTAATATCAATAGTATACTACTGACATACTTGCAATATTTTTGTTTTATTGTTATCTCTTGTTGTAACTTAAAAATTAAAATTACATGATTTAATGATAAATACTAATATTTTTCCAAATTTTGATGTAAAAATTTTAAATTTGTATTTATAAAAAAATTTGTTGAATTGTCATTATAGCAGTTTTAAAAATAATTTAATAAAATAGTTTAATTATAGCAGTTCTAAAAGCGGATTCATTATTTTAGAATATTTTTATGCTTACATAGTGTTACTCACACAGAAAGTCAAACAGTCTTTGTCGCAATCTGAAGCAATTAAAGACGAAGCTCGTGATATATGCACATTAGAAACTTTTCAACATACAAAGTTTACATGCATACTATAAAGTTATCTGTGTTTGTTAAAATATAATTAATTTTTTTAATATAATTTATCATTTGACAAATATTTTTTAAACATAATTTTTGACAGAAATAACAAGTTGTTCTTTAAAAACTGCGATAAATAACTTTTGATAACATTGAATAATTTTGAATGATTCAAATGTTTTTATTAGAAATACCATATTTCAATTTAAAGTAATTAAAGTATCTAAGGCTGGTCAATAAATTATTTTCTTTATTAGAGCTTATAAATAAAAAATCAAGAGCTCTAATTGCTAAATAGTCTGCTTCCTCAAATTGGTGGAATATTATTCTACGTTATTATTTTTTTTTTTTATTATAATCAAATTTTTCAAATGCGAATCTTTGAAGATCAGAGATTCGAAACATCAAATTCATTTATACTTATATTTGAATACTAGCCCTACATACGAAGTTCGTCAAAAATACGAACCTTTGTCCTTATATATGCAGATGATGCACACTTACAGAGTCAAGCCCGATTACCTTCTTACGTTTTTAAATAAGATCAAGGAAAAAATAATTTAATTTAATTTCTTCTCATATAAATATTCCAACGCTAAACATAATTGTTACAAATAATGTATAGATATTACATGATGTTTTAAAACTATAGAAAATCAAGTTTTGCAAAAAAATCTTTTGCACACCCACAAAGCTCACCTATATACAAACATCTGTGCATCTACATCATTATTCAATAAAGTTTTCATGCACATTCAGCAAAGACGTAATCCACAGCCTTCACATTCATGTATTCGCAAATGTGAAGTAACAATTAACTCGTTAATCTTTTTATGCTCGCAAACGAAAAGATCGCGTGCCACACAACTTTTCTATAGTTAAATAAGTAAAAAGAGTGAAAGTAAAAGCATATGTAAATTATTATTTAAAAAAATAGATGTGCTATTCACTTAACAATTATGCAAAAAGTTTCATTATAATGATTTTCATGAGTGTTTAGGATTAAATTTAAACATAATAAAGTACTCATATTGACGAAATACATAGAATACTAAAAATAAGAAATGCACGAGGTAATATATATTTACCGATATATTGAAAAAATGTATTATTATTTCCACTTTGCGTATAGCACTTATTGCCTTGACCTTCAGATTTTTATTTTTTTTTAACCATAAAAGTATTTTTTTTAAAGTTACAATTTGTGTAAATGCATAATTTTGTAACATCACAATATATGTTTGTAAATTACTTTTGTTATTATGTGTATACGCTTATACATGTATACTTGTATTATTTATATGTATTTCAATTTAAGTACGATGTCAGCCACTTTCATTAATGTCTTTCCCGAAACTTACCGTATCATTTTATTCATGTATCAAGCAACTAGAAATAATGCAATGCGGAAAGCCACTTTCTCGTCACATCGTTTCCAAATCAAGTATGGAATTACCGAGGAGAACGAAGATGATCTCAAAGATGCTGAAGATACCGAACCTCAACCACCATTGCAAGAAATCATTATTGACCCCACAGCACTACCTGCACCTGCAGAGGATATGACACAAACACTAGTACCGCCTATTCAAGAAGAATGGCAGGAGACCACAGTGATCTCAAAATCACCGTTACCGAAATTACCGATCTTAGAAAATGTTGCGATATCAAATGGCAGTGTCACGCCACTCCGGCGTCAGACGATGCCGGAGATATTCAGCGGAAAATCATCACCGCCTATCGAACTTATCCACAACAGTACCAGCAGCAGAAGACCCAGTATCACGAACGTAGCGATCTGCTCGAGTATTGGTCCAAGTCTGGCGGGTATTTTTCCTGGTGCACCCAGCAATCTCTTTATGAACGACGACCCAGATCCAGCTTCTCAACTACTAATTAACAATCTGCGAAGAAGCGCCACCTTCTCGGCGTTGAACGAGTCGTTGAATCTAGAAGATGTCGCCAGAGACGCTAGAGGGCGCAGATGGTCTTCGAAACTACCCTTTTGGCGAGCACTCCAACACCAGGATTCCAGGGAGTCCTCGACTACGGACGCCAGCGATGTGCAACTGATCGATCAACATCAGCGCTCGAAGCACCATTATCATCATCATCATCATCATCACCATCATCATCACATGCTGCCGCACCTTCACGTGCCCACCTTCTCGATCACCGGACCCTCTAGCGAAGGTAGCGGAACTGGACGCAAGTTCAGTTTTGGCATTAGGAGGCACTCGCAGACGGTTGGTCCTGGTCCTTTTTTCCGCCCGTTTTTTTTCTTTTTGCCGTTTGCTAAGAGTGCCTGCCAGAGATTTTAATGTGTCAGGGAAAGGGGAAGGGAAAGCGGAAGAGACGATAAAAAATAATTTATATGAGTCGTATTTTATCACTTGTAAATTTTTACAATCAGTATTGAGAAAAAATTAATACTTATTACCGATAAAGAAATAGAAAAAGAATTATATTTATTCTTTTTAAATAATAATATTTTATTAGTTCATATTCATTATAGATAAACTTTGTCTTTTACTGTTTCATCAGTTATATTTTTTTAATAACATCTGTTAACACGCACTACTTATTGAATGTCTCTGGCTTTCAATTATTATGTTAATGTGTAGAAAATAACTTCTATTAAATTTAGAATGATTTATTATCGATATTTTGTCTTTTTTGATACGTAACAACTTTTACCATTTATATATAAACTAATATCTAACTTCTTTAATATTTTAGAATATTTAATTTTTGGTAAACTTAACTAAAAAAGTAGATGTTAGTAGTAAGTAATTAATAGAATATGTCATTAATTTTTACGTCATAAGCGTATTAAAAAATATGTAACACTTTACTTACAAAATTTAAGAGCCAAGTATTGTAATCTTAGAACAATGAAATAAAGTTTTTATATAAACTAAAAGAACAATAATGTCGATAAACAAAAGGATCATTAAAGTTAACAAAAGGGAAAAATATATGAGAGTATAAGGAATATAAGAAATATAAGATAAGAGTAAAAAACTTGGATGAAAAGGAAGGTCGAGACAGGGTGGGGAAGCTGTTTTATTTGCTGCTGCTGCAATGTCGTACACACCGATCTACAGTGCGTTCACGCTTCTGAGCATTTTTTTGTTTCCTTTTGAATTGCAACCGAATAATCTTATTCAGTCTGTTTGTGGGGTCAATACTCGCCTTTTCGGCCGTTGACCCAATAATTGAAGCGCTTTACTTATAAATTGTAACTTCAATTATAAATTTACAGGTGACTGTAAATTATAACTGTTCATGAATTAATTAATATTTCTGAACCAAAGAGAATAAGAACTCTGAAAATGTTCTTAACAGAATATTAATTATATTCAAATTTTAGTGTGTAATACTTAATATTTAATCGTTTGTAATTTTTACTAAACAATTATATTTTACTTTGTTACTTGATTTACGTCTTTTAATAACTTCTTGCCCACGTAACTAACGTTAGAAACTTTTTTCTTCCCAATTCTTGTTTTTAATTATTTAATTATTCTGTGTGTTTTTTAATCTGCACTTAAGTTACTTGTTTATCTTTATGATGAAATACATTCTAGAATTTTTATTCTTCTAAGCATGTCGGAATTCCTTTAATACTGAATTTATTTATTGGTTTTTACTCATAATTAAAAGATATTCAAAATACAGTTAAGGAAAATTTGCTGTAATATTGAAAAGATGATATTGATACCACGTTAGCTAAATTTAGATTTTGTAACGGCTGAAATAGCTAGAAAAGTGTTAAGAGTTTTACGATAGATACACTTAACCGATATATATATTATGACGTGTACAAATATCCCCGATTTTGCATATTCATATAGGATAAAAAATATATAAATATGTAATTATATCATTCAATTATATTTTTATTAGTACTAGATAAAAAAATGCATCTTCTCAGCCAATCAGATATCTAATAAACAGTTTTTGTATGCTATTTATATATTATGATTTTTAATATATAAACATTTATAGTAAATAAGTTTTAAAATAACGGTAAAACCTGTTATTATGTTTGATATATTATAACATTTTTATTTTATTTACCTAAAGTATTTATTTTCTAATACAATTATTTTGATTCATACTTTTTTTAAAGACATACATGATATCTTAAATGAAAACGGCGTAATTAAGAAGTGACTTTTCTTATTGAGCTATGGGATTTCCCGTTGTTGCTCTGAAACTTTCTTAAGTAAGCATACGAATAAGTAACTAATAAGACGTCAACAAGGCGTTACTGTCATTAATCCACTTTCCTATGAATTTATAAATCGTTTTTTTAACGTTGAAGAAATGTCATTAAGTTTCGGATTCTCTATTTTTACGACAATCTTTCGTTCTACTAATAAATCAGAATTCCTGTGAGACGCACCTTTTAACGATTTAAGATTTAGTTTTCTTAAATATGGTACGTTTATCATAAAAAAGTTGCTTTAATGGCATATTCATCAAACAAAGAAAAATTAAATTTTTAAATCGAAAAAACCTATTTTTTATTGATTACTAATCAATGTTCTTGAATATTCTTTGGACCCGCATTTCCTCCATACATTTTATAATCTTTCATAAATAGTAAACTAAATAAGTTTGTATTTGCATTAATTATTCAAATGATATACGGAAAAGTAGCTTTTTACTGCAAAATCCCATTCTCGAAATCGTCTTGAAATGTGAATCATTTACTAATACATAAATATTAATATCGCATGTAAACATATAAAAACCAAAAACCCCGTAACTGCAATTTCTATAAAAATTTTCCAATAGAATTTCCGATTGCTTGATTCGGTTTTACAAATTATTAAAAAATAAAATAAAAGCTGACTCAAATAAGAAATACGTTATATCTAACAATGTAAAAACAACAAATTTTTATTTTACACGAGGAAAAAAGCATTGAATTTTTGCAATGATAAAATTAAAATAATAATTTTACATAACTCACTACAATCATTTTGCAACAAAAAATTAGTAATTTTTATACAATTTCTTCGCACTCTCCTCAATTCCAAAACTCGCCTCTACATTTTCACTTAACCAAACTCAACCAAAACAACACAAGCACCCTGCCACTCCAGAAAAACTCCATCTATCTCCAATGGCAATCCCGCAGCTCGCCAATCCTCCCGCAACAGGCGGCATCTCCCTACCACTCCACAACATATTTCGTCCCCGCGCAGTCCAACCTCGACAATCGCACTTGCGCACACTGCCCACAAAGAGGAGCAATCCCCGAGCCGAGTACGCGCGCACGCACTTACGCACGTATATCTGGCGTCGCATTCCGGTTTTCCGCGAGATATCGCACACGCGGAGATGCCTGCAGCTCAGCTGCAGCTCTCCATGGAGGCGCGAGAGCGAGCGAGAGCGCTCTGTCCATGGGAGCAGCGCCGGCAGCCGCCACAGGCCCATGGCCGTATACATCACCTGCAGCGCAGTCCTCTCGGGATCCTCGCGCGCGCATCAGCAGGTCTTTAGCTAGTTCGTTGAATCTTTGTCTCGGCTTGTGAGTCTGTAAGGGGAGCCGAGGAGAAGCACCATGCAGCTCGCTATCATATCGTGGCTCAACACCGTAGCATCGACCTACAGTCTCAACGTGTCTTTGAGTGTATATTGTTTACGGTTTTTTTTCTAGTTTTTGGCCTGGTGGTGATGAGTTTAGTTATTTGGGATTGCGAGGTGCGGGCTTTGTTCTTGAAATTGTTTTAGTGCTTTTAAAACTTTCAGATGTTTTTGACATTATTTTATTGAAATGATATCTCTTGTCATCTAATTTGCTTATCTTAGCTTCAATAGCAAGTTACTTTGAATTAACTACATATAGTAGATTTTAATAATAAATATTAAGCATAATAAGAATTTTAAAAACGGTTGTAAATGAAATTCTGATTATTTCATCTAATCTCTTTCAATGAGAATGACTTTATAAAATTAATTTTTTTTTTTTAATTAAACTTTAAATTATACATAGGTGTGAAAATTGAATGTTATTAAATGATAGTTTAATAACGTAAGTTATATCATATTCTCGAATAAATTGAATTTTTTCCATTAGGACATTTCAAATTTTTCAATTTTTTTAAAGAATTTTCATACGCAATCAATTTTTAAACTTTTTTTTTTAATTCTGGAAAATTCGCGGCGGGACTTGTCACCCGCTTTTGTCAATCAACTACTGCCTCCGACTATTTTCGACCTTGTAAAGATAACTAACCTTCTCCCAGACTTGTGCATTAGTCATTTTAATAAATGAAAATTAGGCATATTAATCGCTAACATTACAATAAATTTGCAACCGCGATAACATCTATTAATAAGCACAATCGGCTTACACAAACAAGCCAAACTAACCGTTAAACCAATCTTCTAAACCCGCAACCTTAAACAATACCCATATCATCCACGCACTAACTTGCAACAGTGTGCGACTTTCTTATCACTAAACTCGTTATAGATTCCTCGTATCTATTTTCGTTATACACGCGCATCGTGAAAAAGCTCCGAAGCCTATAAATAGCCCGAGAGCGCGCTCAACCGTATAGTATCTACAATTATACCCTTTTTGTTAAAAAAACTTGCAGAACCCGATGTGCGCTTCTCAGCGCACGTGAAAGCACCGGTGGTAATCACCGACTGTACTTATACTTTCCTCCTGGTGCTTGCTCGCTCGCGTCACGTGCGTGCACGCATAGGCCGCCGCCGCTGACTCTCCGCGGATCCGTTTTTACAGTTGCATTTTATTTGCGCAGCTCGCGGATGAAAAATGCTTAGTCGGCGCGTAATCAATGTCGCATCAATTTCATACTGAACGCGAAAGCTTTGAGATTATTTCTGTTGGGACAAGGATTTCTTTGTCGCGGAATACAATTTTTTATTCGCATGCTCGTTTGCTAAAAGCTGCTGGTGATAAAGAAAACTGGTTTTTTGGTGTAAGCTTTTACGACAATGTTTTCGGTAAATTAGCTATAATTATATTGTTTTTTTTTACAACTGAACATTCTCGATAAAAGCGCGTTAACTAATAAAAATTAAATAATTCGAATCTCACGCGTAAGCAAGCTGCGGGAAATCTGGGCAATAAAGCCAATTGGAACTCTGCAATAAAACGCCGATATAGCCTCATAAAATGCAATAATTCTTACTATTCAGAAAAAGAAAAGGAAGTTGCATAATATCTTACAGCACGTGTGACCCGCGTTGACACGAGCACTCAAAGAACCAGGAGAAAAGAACAGAAACAAAAAAGCTTTAACGACAGCCGCGGAATGCTCGATTGTGCGCGCATCATGAATAATAACCGGGCTTTTGTTACCATTAATCTGTCACGTTTGCCTTTTTTGTTTGACCGGTTTGTTCGTTTTCTTCCCCGCCGATATACACGTGCGCCAGCTTGTGACGAGGCGCACCTGAACTTGAATCGAAAGATCATCCTTCAACTAATTGCTTGTCTTGTTCTTGTTTTAAACAGACTCTGCACCGGACCGACTCGATGGTATCGCTTTGCTACCGCGCATTAGCCAATTACGTCAGCGATGACAACCTTGCCGGCTTGCAGAACTTCCTCGAGAACAAAAGGGTCCAGGTCGACGATCGCGACGAGGTGAGTTCATATACTTCTTTATCGCGACAACGTTTGATTTTTTTTTTTATCGAGGTCGATGAAGTTGTAGTTTGGCGTGACGTTAATAATATGCTGACGCAAATTCGTATTTCTGATCGCGATGGATCGCGAGATAAAGTTCTGATAAAGTGCTTTAATTGTAAATAAGAAGGCAACGGCTCGTGTGTTTCGTCGCGATAAAGAGATGCGATCGTTTACATTGTCTGTATTTGATCAATTTACAATGAAATATATACTCTTGAATCAATTCATTGAATAATTTACTTTTTAAAGAATTGTTTTTTTCTTTCATATTTCGTCTGGTATTAATATGATATAAAATAATGAAATGTTATGTACGAATTTGAAATGAAAAATTTAACGTATGAAATCAGTTTGTAAATAAGAATAATTACTTAATTTAGTATTCAACCACAAAGATCAGAAATTACAGCAAACATGTTTTTAAATTTTAAAAAATAAGATAAAGAACCTTCAAAAAAATTTTCAACAATTCCAGACACCAAAGCAAAACATTTTGATCAAACATTAATATCCATACCCACAAACAGCCTATTATAGAAATCACCAAGCCCACGCTGCAAAGCTAAATTGAAAATCTTTCCTTATCGACCTCGTAATAACATCTTCTATTAACCAACTCTCTCGCAGAATGGCAGCACAGCTCTCATTCTCTCGGCTAGCAGAGGTAAAATCCACTTCGTCCGCGAACTCATCAACCACGGTGCAGATGTCAATGCCGAGGACGCGGTAAGAACTACTTCTTTTTTTTTTCTATTACCAGCCTTCTTGGCAATACCACTTTCAGTCTCACCCCAACGGACGCTTCTAATGCTGGTGCAATTTTCAGGATAATTGGACGGCACTGCTTTTCGCAGCCAAGGAGGGCTTCAACGACGTCTGCACCGAGCTCCTCGAGCATGGCGCTAATCTTGAGCAGCGCGACGCGGTAAGGATGATCCGCTTGGAATATTAAGATTGTGGAATGCTATTATGCAATTGGCATAAAGTTTAAAGAATTTAAAATTAAATACTTATTAATTACAAATTTGTAATTCCATACGTGAAATGGAGATGCTTAACTAATTTATATATAATACAGTTGTATTTCATGATATAAACTCACAAGAAGTAACGTTCAGTCAAATAAAATACGCTTACGAGCATCAAAATGAAAGTTTAAAGGATCCAGTGTCTTAGCAATGTCTTGTAATCAAAAATGTTCATAGGGAGGATGGACGGCTCTTATGTGGGCGACGTATAAGGGTAGAGCCTCGACGGTGACGTTACTGCTGGCGCGAGGCGCGGACGTCAACGCTCATGGGAACTATCACATATCCTCGTTACTGTGGGCAGCCGGTCGAGGCTACACTGAAATAGTCAAGGAATTGCTTGCATATGGCGCTAAGGTCAATGTCGGTGATAAGGTAACTTTTCTCAAGGCTCCTTCTTGTTCTACTATGATTATCACTTTTGCTATAGTGGTGAATTCAGATTAAAATATTTTTCTTATCTTTCTCAAAATTTTGTATTATTTGTGTTTTAATTCTTATAAAATTGCAAAGTATTTATAAATTAGAACTTTTACGAAAATAGTGAATAATTAAATTTTCTCGTAGTATGGCACAACTGCCATTATATGGGCCTCTCGGAAGGGCAGTGTGGAGATTGTCGATGCTCTCCTCAAAGCTGGCTCCACGGTCGATACTGCGGGCATGGTAAGTATCATCATCAGCTTCAAAACAACTAAAAACAAAATCAATCAACACCTTAAGAGACTTCAGATTTTCAAAAGTCAAACCATCCCTTCACCTGCTAACTCACTCGTAAGCACCAAAGCACTGAGACTCTCTTAATTTCAGTATTCGTGGACGCCTCTTCTGGTGGCGACCCTCGGCAATCACGTGGAAGTTGTCCTTCTGCTGCTCGAGCACAAACCGAACGTCAACGCGGTGGACAAGGACGGTTGCACCGCGCTGTCCATCGCTTGCCGCGAGGGCTACCACGAAATTACCAACGCCCTCCTTAACGCGGGCGCTTACATCAATATTCAAGACAAGTCGGGGGACACGAATCTTATACATGCGGTCAAGGGCGGCCACAGGGGTGTCGTCGAGTCCCTGCTCAAGAAGTACGCCGACGTCGATATTCCGGGCAAGGTATTGTGGAATGACTTTTCGAATATTTTAATGTGTTTGGGATGCGCTGGGGTCTTGATATCTAAAAATGATAGTTACGTGGATGTTAAATATGCATATAGAATTATGACGGTTAATGATGAAATTTCTGCTTATCGTGAATAAAATTGCAGATGTACTAAATTTTTAACAATAATATCAAGGTTTTCAGTGTTAGGTTAAATATTGAAATAATGAATGCAGAATTATAATGTTGAAATAAATAATAAAACAATATTAAATAGTATATCAACAGAGTATAAATTAAAATATATAAAATTTTAACTATTTTTTTTAATCTGATTAGTGCCAAAATTGTTTAAAATCTCTTTTTAATGAAAGTAGTTATAGTAATAGTATAAAATTTGAATCAGTTGGATTTTTTAAATTATGTAATTATTAAAAATAAAATTAAGATAAAGTGGATGGCAAATATAAATAAATATACATAAAAAGACAATTATTAAACTTTAAAGAATTAAAATATATATTTTACATTTAATTTACATTTTATTAATTTAATATTTCATCAAAGGATCTGATCTCCTCTTGTTAATTTTAAGACAAATTTTCATAATTTTTAACAATTTTTTCAACTAAAAGAATAAAAATTGACATTGTATATCCTATTACTAAAATGAATTTGAATATTATTAAATAAATTGTGTGGTTATCTTCGTTTTCTTCTTCAATATCGGCATGTTTAGGCATATCAGTATCGATAGGCAAGTTCAACCTGTTAAAAAAAGCTTTATTTAAACCTGCTTCGTATAATTTAAAAAATGTTTTTTGGAACAAATTTATATACACAGATCCCTTTTCAAAAATATATTCCCAACTCCCAGAAATAAATATTGGTTTAGCTATTTTCATTTTCGGCTTTTTAGTAAGCGTGCTGTAGTATTGCAAATATAACTCTGCTTTAGATTTAGCCACTACACATATTACGTTACTCTGTTGGAATAGTCTGTTCATACATCCATTCAAATGGGCTACCCTGGTGGTTTTCGGTTTTAAATTTTGCAAGTATATGTCCTCAATACTGAAAATATTATCAAAATGTTTATCAAATATCTGCATTTCAAACCCAGATGCGTCCATTGCTTTGAATGTATCAAATGATACTTCGTTGTTAATCATTTTTATTTTCATAATCTCTGTTATGAAATCTATAGAATAAATAAATGAAGTAAATGAGACGACTAAAAAAATTATTCTATTCAACAATGTAATTGGTTTTTTTATTGATATACCAAAAAGAATTCCAGAAATACGTAACAAATTAAAATAAGGTTCTTTTCGTTTAATAAAATTATTCAATTTTGCAATGATTAAAAATATTAGTGGAATAAAAAATAAGTAAATAAAAACACGTATCGGAAAAAATAATTGATTTACTAGTATAATTGGAACTATTGCAACTATATCATGAATTACGTATCCAGAATTTAATGAGGGCAAATTTTGTGGACACAATATTTTTGATACGGGTTGTGTAAACATTATTAATTTTCCAGTTTCCAACTCTTTATTTATTTGTGTTATATCCATCTTGTATCCCGAATAAAAAATGGGATTGTAAGTAAAGTTTTTGCTTTCTAAAATAATTTTTATTACAGGAAAATAGAGACCATGAACAGATTTTTCTTGTGTTTTTGCATTAAATGTAATAAATACATAAGGATATGCATTAAAGAAAGGAATATTTAAAGCATGTTGATTCCCATTAAGTAATTTATCAGGGAAAATGCAATTTTCTATATTTAAAATTTTTTTATTAAAAATTTCAAGGAACGGATTGTAATAGTAAATAAAAGAATTCATATAAACATTATTATTTCCTACTAGTATGGAAATATCTAAAAACTTTTTTTGCCATGCATATTGAAGAATGTTGTAAATATAATGTTTAGACATACTAAAATTGACTAAAATAACTAAACATTTTGGTCGACTATATTTAGGTGAAAGTAATATAAAAAAATTTAAAAATTGCTTCAGTTGTATTGTTAAAAAGATATCTGAACTATATGTATTGTACAAAATTATGAGGTAAACTGAAATGCTTCTGGGATTTTTTAACAATTCGAAATTCAGAATTTGATTATTATTAGGATATTTTAATATACTCAAATCAATTATAACTGCTGGTAGATCTTGAAGTATTTCTTGCAAGACATTTTCCTTCTGCCTTGAGATATTTAAAATAGTGTTATTAGTAAAAATTGTTACATGATACGGTTGTATTTCTTTGATTTGCCTAACTGTCAAAGATATCCATTCTTGACTTTTCACCATAGATACAGTTTCTTTATAAATGTTTAAAAGTAGAACCCAGCAAGCAAATAAAATATTCATTTTATAATAATGATCTTTCATTCTGAAGCACTTCCAAGTTAACAATTACAGAAACTTCGATATAATATTTATAAATTATTCAGAAGTAAATGAAAAATCCTAACAGGTAGATGTTGAGCAGTTATAAATAGCACTCGTGAAAGTGATAAAAAATATACGAAAATTTTATAAATTGTTTCAATTTATTAATTATTAATAGCTTTTATTACACACTTATAATAACAATATATTATAAAAACTAAATAAATTTATTAGAAAAAAGTTGATATGTATGTAGGTATACCTCAAAATACTTTGTCAAACTAAAAATAGTTGAAAGTTGAACACTGAATATAAAAGATCGATAAGTCCTTCGCTGTTATGTTTTCAAAAGTGGCTAATTACAGTATGCAACTATACTTATGATTTCGAACTAATTTTTAGGAAATTTTTCATTTAAAAGTTGAATTCGCAGCTTTTTGACGTGTACAAAAACTGTATTTAATAGTCGAAGTTATATATGAAATAATGAGGTTAAATTGTAAATTTTGATATATTTATAAAATAAATAGAATACAATATTTTACATTTAAAACGCTTTTCACGACTTATTTTCTAGAATGAAAATCAAGACCTTTTGATTATAAAAATGATCAAAAAGACAATATGCTTTTTTAAATAATTTTTTATTTCATAGTCAACAATCTAACGCGACTTGTCAACAAAATGAGTTTTTTTATTTGATTAACCTACATTATAAATGGTCTATGTTTAACGACTTACACTATACATGGTCTCATATACATTGTGAAACTTTGCTCCAAAATTGAAATTATCATTAAATTTATATACTATATTGAATAATTGATTTTTTAAGTTTTTAAAATTCAAAACGAGGCGAAACCCCCTTAATTTAACCTTTTCTTGAAGTAACGATATCATTTCTTCTGAATCTTAAACTCAAAAAAACTATCAAGCACTTCAGGAACCTCCAATTTAATTCGACCCAACAATGATTAACCATTTCAGGACCGCAAAACAGCTACCTACATAGCGGTAGAAAAGGGCAACGTCGCCATCCTCAAAATACTGCTGAGCGCTAATCCAGACCTGGAAATCGCCACAAAGGACGGCGACACTCCGCTGCTACGAGCCGTGAGGTCGCGCAACGCCGAGATCGTCCAGCTGTTGCTCGACAAGAAGGCCAAGGTGACGGCCACGGATAAAAAAGGCGACACCGTGTTGCACATAGCGATGCGAGCCAGGTCGAAAGGAATTGTTGAGATTCTATTGAGGAATCCTAAGAATAGTCAATTGTTGTACAGACCCAACAAGCAGGGCGAGACTCCCTATAACATTGATATCAATCATCCGAAGACAATATTAGGACAGATCTTCGGCGCTCGTAAGTTTGATTGTTTGCTTTAGTTGTTTGAGCAATGATTGTTCGATAATAAATCGTAATGCTTAATAATTTTAAGATTTGTGAACTTTTATAGATCGCCTTAAATAAGAAACTTTGTAAAAAAAACGATTTTGTTAAAGAATTATATTAACTTTGTTATAGGTCGATTGAATACCAATGAAGATAACGAAAATATGCTTGGTTATGATCTCTACAGTAGTGCACTCGCGGACATATTGAGCGAACCTTCGCTTTCCACCCCTATAACTGTTGGTCTTTACGCAAAATGGGGATCGGGCAAATCTTTTTTATTGAATAAACTTAGAGGTATAATGATCACTCAAACTAATTAATAATCTAGAAAACTTTTACAACAAGCTATATTAAATTCACTTATTCCTTTTCCAGAGGAAATGAAAAATTTTGCTCGCCAGTGGCTCGATCCGTCATTCCAATTCTCCTCGCTGTTATTTCTTGTAGTAACGCACGTCTCACTCCTGATTGGAGTGACCATCGGTCTCGTTTGCCAATCATGGATCACCGGCCTCGTGGCAGGCGCAAGCCTAGTTGTTATTGTATATGTCTTCCTCTCGTTGGTTTGGTACGCCAACAAACGGTAAGCCCAGTTACTGCTCGATCTTTATCCACTCAGCTTCAAAAAGAAAAAGCCTAAATCGACTTTTCAACTTCCAGGTGCGACTGGTACTGGCCATATAATCTGACAGTGGCGTTATCGACGAAGCTGAACTCGCTGAAACTGCTGCTGCAGGTGACGTTCTGCCATCCGCCGGGTAATCAGACCCACGACGGCATCACCATACAGCCAATCAAGTTCTTTTTCACAGATCAAACGCGCGTTGGCACGACGACAGCTGGCGAAAATGCCGTCGTGCAGATGATCGGTTCGCTTTATGACTCGATCGAAACCGAGTTCGGCTCGCTGCCTACTCGCCTGTATCGGGCCTTTAGGCCCAAGCCAGTAAAAACCACAGCCTCCTGGAAGTGGCGTCATCTCTGCTGTTTGCCCTACGTCGTGATATTCGAGTTTTGTTTCTGCAGCTTACTCGTTGGCATTAGTATACTCACGGTCTATCTCATCGAGGATCCCAACAAGTAAGCGTTTTATATTGAGGAATTAAATTAGATAGGTCTCAGTATAATTGACTTATTGACTTTTTTATTTTTGTAGGCGGCTGATAGATCAAACAACGGCGCGTATTATTATGGTCAGTATCGCTTTAATGTTGGCTGTTAGCGTAATAGCAAATCTGTACACGTGGAGCCGAACTTTTCAATCTCTTGTTTTCTCGCAACGGAGACAACTCCGACGTCGAATTGCCAAGCTCGAGACTCTGAAAAGCGAGGGATTTTTACAAACACTCAGGAGCGAAGTCAATCTTATGACGGATATGGTCAAGTGCCTAGATAGTTTTACAGGTCAAAAGAGTAGACTGGTAGTGATTGTCGATGGTCTCGATAGTTGCGAGCAAGATAAAGTGCTATTGGTGCTCGATGCCATACAAGCCTTATTCAGTGATAATGGGTGCCCTTTTGTTGTTATTTTAGCCATTGATCCTCATATTATATCTAAGGTAACTTTAATTTATTTTATTTTATCATTTCATTTGTATTTAGAATATTTAAAAATTTATTAATAAATTTTTTTTGAAGGCGGTAGAGGTGAATAGCCGAAGGCTTTTTACGGAGTCAAACATCGGCGGTCATGATTATTTGCGTAATATGGTACACTTGCCCTTCTATCTGCAGAACAGCGGTCTGCGAAAGGTAAAAATAGCTCAGCAGACTGCTCAACACAGCAATAAGAAAACCACCTGGAACGAAGCGGAGGAGAGCGTCAATTATGCGACGACAAATCCGATGCATCGCTCGGTATCGAACCGTCGTCTAAGCACGGAATCTGGCGTCATGAACAGCAATGAAAAATTAAAGCCGCCGAGTCGCAAGGGTAGCAGAAAACTAAGACTTAGCGAGTCTATAGCCAGTAGTATAGGTAGCAATTTAAATCGACTGGGAGGTGCGCAGGATTTGAATAAGATGTTACTGACAGACGATTACTTTAGTGATGTCAATCCGCGAAGCATGCGGCGATTGATGAATGTTGTTTACGTTACAGGTAATTATTTTTTCAGAAAAAAATTCTTATTTTTTCTAATTTTATTCAGGAACATTCTTTGATTTTTTTAATATACTGAATAGGCTTGTTATTTACGTGTTGTAGATTTTCCTCCTTTTTTTCTTGGTAAAAAAAGTATCTACGGAACATATTTATGAAACTGATTTTTTTCAAATGCTAAGAAGTATAAATAATAAATTTTCCTTTTTCTTTTTTTCTTTTTAATTGAATTAATTTTTATAATGACAGTGAAAGTCTACATTTAGATCATATTTAGTCTTGACAACTTTAAAATTAGTATTCCAATAAATTTGAATTATATAGATGTATTAAATTGAAATGTAATGAAATTCTCCAATATTATTTCTATAACAATCAATAGACTGACAAAATTCTTCATCATAAATATTTTATTGTTGCTTTACAGGAAGATTATTGAAAGCATTCCAAATCGATTTTAACTGGTATCACTTAGCTAGTTGGATCAATATTACTGAGCAATGGCCTTTTAGAACTTCATGGATGATTCTGTATTATGATACAAGTGAAGATAACCTTGACGATTCGATGTCGTTGAAAAGTCTCTATGATAAGTAAGTTAATTAAATTCTGCGAACATAAAGTTATGTAATTGTTTATTATTTATAGTTGTAAATTAAAAATATTTATATTAACCTTTAATAAAATTAATTAAAGTTTTGTCTAAAATCATAATTGTTTCGTATGTTTATCTTTAAAAAAAAAAAAGGTTTTTTCTGAATTTACAATAATCATCTTTTTTTAGGGTTCGTCCACAAATTCCAGTTTTCAAAGATGTCCAGCCCCTGCTTGAGATGGATCGCGATGAGCGCAAGCTTGACGTTTTTCTCACCTTTCATCGTTCGAGTCTCCTCCTCAGCGACATGAAGGTCTTTCTGCCATTCACGATAAATTTAGATCCCTATATCAAAAAGAAAATTAAGGAAGAGCAGCAAAGCATAGATGAAGAGATGGGCCACCATAACGCGTACAAGTGGAACAACAGCTCGGTGTCAATGAGCACTGGTCCATCGGCGATGGAGACCGGCTGGTCAACGAGTCGAAATCTGGCACCTAGTCGTCACTCTAGGATAACGCGACAAAATATAAGTCACATGTCGCCGGGTCCGACGCATTTACCGCCTCCGCCATCAATGTCCGCCTGGTCAAACCTTAGGCCTGATTATGCTTGGCCTATGCAACAGTGGCCAAATCTGCCACCACCGCTGGAACCCATGCACAAGCCACTGGCTGCAGTTACTACTCTACCGGTGAGAAATTTCAATTATTTAATAATTTATTTAAATAAATCAAATTTTGATTGATACAATAAATATTTTAAGACATATAAATCTTTATTAATAATTTTTTTTCAACTGTGTAATTATATAAATATTTTTTAGTTGGACATCCTAGATATTAAGCTGTCGTCACTTACAGTAAATAGCCTGCGTGACTTACTTGATAAAATTCCAGATCTTAATTCAAATCAAGTACCAAAATACAAGGAACTTATCAAAGAAAACAATATTAGTGGCAGAGTGTTGCTTCATTGTGATTTACAAGAATTGAAACATGTTAGTATAAAAATTCTTTGTAATAAAAGCATTTTTTTAAATGTAACGTCAAATGTGTATTAATTTACTTATAGGTACTTAAAATGTCGTTTGGAGATTGGGAATTATTCCGCATGGTCATTGTTTCCCTAAGAGAACAAGAACTGACTACTTACACTTCTCAAGAAGAAGGATCTCGAAGTGTTAGGTTTATAGTTGGACCAGATGAAAATATTCGAAAAGGTATTATTTTATTCATTAAAATACAATATTTTTTTTTATAAAAAAATTAACTGTATAATATATTTTTAGTTGAGCATCCGATACAAAATAATTCTGTGAGGGTTCCAACAATAGTCGAGAAAGAAAAAAGTTTATCGAGAACTGACGGCCCATCGAGGAGAGATCAATCAAAACAGTCGATTATGGAAAAACAGGTAAGCATTACATTTATAATTACGATAAGGATTTAAATACAAATTTAATATTTTGTACATAAAATTTATAAATAATGTCGCTAAGTAATAAAATTATTAAAATAATGATAAATATCTCTTAAACTATAAATTTTTATTTAGTAAGTTTAATTTGTTTGTAAAATTTTAAAAAGTCTCAAAAAAGAATATTATATTAATGTACAATACTTTTTAATTGTTTTGGAAACTTTTATTTAAAAAAAAATCGTAACGTAGCTAGTTGAAATATGTATATTATATAACTATCTTTTCTCTTATTTACGAAAAATCACTGATCACAAGTACTACTTATCTTATGCACGCACGGACTTACTAAAATAAAAATCGCAAATTTCAGCTTCAGGTAAGAACTCGTCATGTGCACATGCACCTTAATAAAATTTTACGCATACACTTCGTTGTGCATTTTTCTGTAGTTCGCTTTTCGCAAATCGTACATGTATTAATAATTTCACAGCAAGCGTTGAATAAATAACATGCAGATAAATTTATAAAATTCTGATATCGACTATACAATCCGCAGGTGACGCTAGAGGAGCAGATGATTTGTGGTGCACTTCAGACGCTGAACGAAGAGGCTTGCGAGGACGTACTAGACGTGCCGGTCTCACCGGCCATCGTCCCCGCGGACTCACTGCCAGGTGAGCCCAGTTCTCTTCCGCTTACAGTGCCCTTGGTCATAGTCCAAGAGCCACCGAGATCCGACCAAAGCCCTGACTCCGTTAACGAGTACGCCACGAAACTTTAGACCCGCACTCGCATTAATTAAATATTAAGATAAAAAACCGCACATCCACCGGTGCAC
This sequence comes from Eupelmus azureus, assembly GCA_030522685.1. Lineage (NCBI taxonomy): Eukaryota > Metazoa > Arthropoda > Insecta > Hymenoptera > Eupelmidae > Eupelmus > Eupelmus azureus. Next base: position 20,142 of record JAPYZA010000630.1, on the reverse strand, counting down.
GAGATTGCTATATGCTAATTCGTAAAAGAGACACACACGTGCTTTCATTCGTGCAAGTGCCATTATAGACTATCTATGTTATAAAATTGTCGCTTCAAATGAATCATGTGTCGAGAACGCCATTTTATAAACGCTGTCGTATACCGTGTGCGATTTTCGATAGTTTTTTAAAAATTCAAAGGATTGTAGATTTTCTTATTTCCTACGATGGCTGTACTGTGTAAAGCAATCAAAAAGTTTTAGGATAGGGATTTTTTAAAGTATTCTTACAATGTGTAAATATAGAACTAATTTGGGTATATAAAGCATTTCTTTCTTATCTTTATTTCTGTGTTAAAAAAGTATTTGGCACGGAATAAGTATTATATAATTGTACCCAATGAATTATAATCAAAGAAATATATATTTTTAAAATTTTTAAAACTGGCTTTGATATTAATGTACACTGATCTAAGAGAAACTTAAAGACTGCAAATGATCGTCTTTAAACTTGTAAAGCGAAAATGAGAAAATTGAATTGTTAAAAAACTATTGACCATCGTAGGTATATTTTGCGTGTACTATTTTATGAAGTAGTACAATTATGACGACTAATGTAGCAACGAACGAACGTTGATAATTATTTGGAGGATTCGTAAATCTGTGTATTTCTAATGCTTACGAATTCCACTATTCGTTCTTGTCGCAATGCATAAGAGTAACTATATATGTTGCTGCATTTAATAGTTTAGCAATATAAAAAGTAGTTGAAATATATACTCAAATATACGATAGATTTGTCTAAGCTCGTTGTTATTAAATGTTGTGAATTTCGTACAAAATAACTAATGTTAAACGATGAAGTTTGAATTTATTATGTTACAAAGGAAAAATGTTGCCATTGATATACTATTTACTGTGTACATATGAGCGTTTATTTTCACGCCCCGTATGTATAAAATGTTAAAAACAAACTTTGTAGTTTAAGAAAAAAAATATGATTGTGCCAACTCATACTTAACAAGAAAATTTGCATGAAAGATTTTGTATAAAGGTACTGATTTATGGTAAAACTGTTAAGGCATTCATTACAAAAAAGTAAAGTTTAGACGACATACTCATTACGAGATATGAGATTCTATTTGTAAAGGATTGTAAAGTGAAGAAGCAGTTATATTTATTGTAAACTAAAAAAACGAGAATTTTTGAAGTAAGTACTACAACATTCGATACAAGAAATACTATTTATTTGAACTAAAATAAACTTTGCCAGTTTTAAAATATAACAAATAGTATTGCTAAGTAGTTTATTACTAAACTGTAATGTTTGTGCTCTAGAAGATAAAATCAAACGTGTTGTGCCGCCTACATAAAAAATAATAATTTTTTTTAGCAACATAAAAATTAATAATATTTAATAGGCATAATTAAAAAGTTATTATCTAGAATCTGTAACGAAATTCTTGTAATGAATGTCATAGTACTTGTAATATACTAACACTTATTTATTCACTTTACAAACCAGTAAAAATTATATAAACAAGCTTATATTAGTTAATATCTAACTTACATAGATACACATTACGTAGGTACTTATAGTTTTTTCTATCTTTATTTTATGAAATATTAAATATCTAATAGTATATTACACACCTATGAAGGGAAGGTAAAGAATGTCTCAGACCGTATGTAAATTGTCTGAGACGAAGCCGATCTGATGCTTTCTTCATTTCTTCCCGTAGTGCGTATACTATCTGTTTGTCTAGCGAGGGTGAAAGTACGACATTCTCAAATTGACGCCGGGACAGAATGGAGTGCCTTTGACCCGCTAAGCAAAAAATAATTTTTTATTCATAAAGTAATACAAAAAAATCCAAATTTTCTGTTAGGTGTGTGCGCGTGCGTATATTATGGTTAACTATGCCCGATTAACATCTTAGAATGATTTTTAAGATGGACATTAAAGTACCTAAATCAAGAGTACAAGCTTTTTTTAAAAGCACCACGTTCATTCGAAGAACTGTGATATAAATGTTAAGAGGTATAACCAAAAGTCTATATATGCATAAGAAAAAAAATTGTTCCTTTTATTGATCTCTGTGTTTAGACGAGATCGTATAATGAAGATAATAATACTGTTGGATTTAGACTTTAGAGAGTGATTGATTGGTTTTTCTGAATGATTTATCCATATTGGATGTTATATAGAGTCAAAACTTTGCATACTTGGCACGCCTTTACACTGTTCGTATATATGATTTCGAGTGACTTATACATTTCTTTTCCGTCGATGATATATAAAGCGACAAAGCGTTTTGTAACACAAACACGCGAGCGTGATGAATACCGCCAATGAAACGAAGTATTATATTATAAATATTATTACTATAAATGGCAATAAAGTATTACTTTAAAAATAAATCAAAACAGATTCACGAGTGAGTTTATTACTATAATTTTTATCTAGATTCTTTGTAAAGCTCTAATTCGTAATAAAATAAAAATTTTGACTTCACGTCTTTGCAATCCAGTGATCCGAGGTGCGACGGATGTCAGGGCAGGTCTATTGAAGGCAGCGGACTTAGCGTAGTCGGTGTAGTTAGACTTTTTCTTCTATTTTTCAAAATTTACTTCCTTCAACTTTCAAGTATTTTGTACATTGATTAATTTATGTCTCTAATAGCATGGTAATCAAAAATTTATTTTATTCTCTTGTGCGTATTTATCAGGGTTTTATTAGTTAAAATTAGCAAAATATTAACGTATAATCTATATGCTTATTTATTTATAAAAACTTGCTTTTATAAAGTCAAGTTATAAATGTTTTGATTATACAATAACACGTCCACTTCTATATAATAATAAGGAAAAACTAATAAAACCTTTTCTAAAATGCTTTACTATGACTCAGAAAAAAAAACTTTATGTTTGATTAACGTAATTTATAAAGTGATTAACACCGTTAGTAGAACGCTAAGAACTTCCGCTACCAATCTATTTCATAAAATCTCTCGCACACCTCCGCTCAAAGTTGCACTATGCATGCAGTGTGTATACCGCTTGATTGCACGCCCCCTGCGTAAGTATATCCTTAAAATCATCCAACCAAAAAAAAACAAATTCCTCATTCTCCTCACCGCACCACCAAACTCAAATAATGCATCACTGTAGAGCATTTGATTGCAGGTGGCGATCACCGGGCCCGCTCGAGAGCCTCCAGCGTCAGCCAGGACACCGACTACGTGATTCTCCAGTCCAACCCGCTGCTGCACTGGGTGCCTGTGTCCGACGAGCCCGGCGACGACAGCAGCACCGACAGCTCGCTGGACTCGATGAGCATGCCGCCGATCCACCGTACCAGCTCTCAACGCAGCATAAGCTCGCGCTGCAGCATCGTGTCAAGCTGCTCGACCAACCACTACAGGACACCGCCGACCTCGGCGGTCCATACCCAAAAGGGCAAGACGCCAACTGTGACGGTGCGCAGGCCGTCTTCGCTTCTGGTCTCCTCTCCGCCGGCCTCGCCTCGGCCAGCGTCCAGGTCCAAGTCCACCGACGACTACGGCAGCGGCGGGGACATAGCCGCCGCCGGCAGCTCGTCGAGGTCCAAGTCGCTGAGGTCGCGCAAGTCCACCTCCTCTCTCAGCGAGGAGATCACCATTTCCATTCCCGTGCCGGTTGTCAGCGCCTCGGGCAGCAGCGGGGGCCTCAGCAAGCTGAACAAGCTGAAGGAAAGGCTGCTCAGTGCTGGCAAATCGTCCCAACAGCTGCAGCAGGGTGAGACTGCTGTGGTGAGTCTTGGAGAGGAGAGCGACGGCGAGTCGACGCCTCTGGTCTCCGAGCTCTCTAGCCCCTCTCATTCCAACTCCGACAGCGTCTTTAAAGGCGCCAGTCCCGAGGACGACAGCAGCGACTCGATGTCGCCCGTCGATCCGACGGCGCTCAAGAGCCTGCACAGAGGCGGCGACAGCCATCCGCATCACGCCAGCAGCCTCGAGGCGATTCAGCACGATTACGTCGACTCTATTGGCTTGGTGGTGCACGAATCGGCGTCCTCGTCGAACGGTGGACGCTCGCTGTCCAGGCAGAACGCCCAGGACTGGGAGAATCCTGAAACACCCGTCTGAGAGGGCGGAAAGCTCGATGGAGATGGCTTTACTTTGAATACGAACGTCGAAAGCGTTCGAACGCGTCGCGGGATGCGGCGATAATAGAGCTGCACGGCATTTGACGGGAGCTATGTAGATGCTGCGCGCCGTCGCAGCAAAAATTTATAACAGAGATGAGAAGTGCTTTGGAAGTTAATAGATTTTCGCGAGCTCAGGGTGTACTCGTAACTGGTCTCGTGACCACTTTTTAGAATGTATCGTCGAATAAGCGGTTTTAGTTTGTTTTTAGATGGAATTACTGGATTGCGAATCATTTTAAAGTGATTCATAGAAGTTTTATACGGCTGACTGGTGGCCTCACAAAATTTATTTTACGTGAATTTTATATAATGTATCTCTGTGAAATATTATCTTGTTGCGACGGCGATGTTGCCCCTTTCACCTTGGGAGAAAAATTTTTAATATTTATGAGTGTTAGAAAAAGAATTTTGTGAAAAACATTTATCATGTTAAATTACCATACTTTATCACAATTCTGTACATTTGACCGTGTACAAATGTATATTTAACTCAAGAACGAAATTGCATTTTCTTAAAGACGGTACTTAATTTTTATAGCTCTAGTTTTTTAAAAGAATTTTTTTTTTCTTTTATATATAAATTAAAAAGCAATTTTTAGAATGATTTTGTGTACATATTCTGTACAAGAAACGAGTGTTTTTTACAAAGTTCATTTAGCTACTTCTTCATAAACAGTTCTGAAAAATATTTCTTCCAAAATACCAATAGTAACAATACAGCTTTAAACTGTCCGGTAGAGCTTTCGATCAGGAACCGTCGATCAGTAGGTGCATAATTCGTAATCAACGGATCGCATCGAGGCTTCTTTACGCGCGAAGGTAAAGGCGAGTGAATTAATTCAATTTTTTAGGTGCGCAAATGACAAATATGTTGTGTTTACACGGCGAGCCGCAGAAACGCATTGTGATTTAATCGTTACTACGGTGTGTAGATACTAATTGTTTTTAGGTTAACAATAAACGACGGCAGTATTACTTTAGCGAACAATTTGTGCCTTACTTAATAAATACTATTGATTCGGGGGCTACTTTGATTTTATTTTAATTGGGTTATTCGTTTTAACGTAAAAATGATTATTAGTATTTTTGATATTTTTATCGTCCGAGACGCCTTGCGTTTTAATTGAATTTGATATCATAATAATTGATAGTTTGAATATTGAGGTATTTTTGATATTTTATCAAATTTATTGGAATGATTCTTATTTCTAGATATAAGTGATTCGTTTAGGTAAAATTCAAATAAATATTTTCCATTTGAACAAAATTTAATTGTAAGTTTCATTGTATCGAACAAAAATGATTTTGTATTATGAGAATATTAATAATAAAAATATTTTTTAAAACGTTAATTAAATCATGCTAAGTATTCGTATGTATAATAAATTTAAAAAAAAATGTAAAATAATAAAGAATTTAAAATATATAAATTCATTTGAAAACGCCTTGTGTTTTTTTTTTAACATTTTATGTATGAACATACCTTCTTTACTATTTTAACATCCGAACACACCTAAAGGAAATTTAACTGTTGAGCTGCAATATGAAAAAATGTTCCATTTGACGACGGTTGTGAGTACTTCGTATGCTGTTGGCAGAATTTCAAACAAAACGTTGTGTTTAAGTAAGCTATATAAACTTTTACCGTTAGTCACCAAAGGTTTTTCTAGGAGCACTTTTCCTTTAAAAAAATATAGTAAAAATAGATTAACAATGGCAAATGTTTCTCGACAACCCATATGTTCTCTTAAAGCGCAAATGCAAAATACTATAATCATCGGCGTCATTATACGAAGTCAAAATTCGAAAATAATCGATCCTACAAGAACGAGGTGTAAGTTTTTGTCTTTACTATTTTTATTGTTATTATTGATTCTTTAATAAATACTTTTAAAAGAATTCTTTAATTTATTCTATTTCTTAAAAAATGCAAAGCTCTTTTAATATCTTTACAATATTGTTGTAATATCAACTTTGTACATTGCAGTTAATTTGCATTTAATAGTTATATAAAGACGAACATTTTATTCTATTTACATCGTAAAAGTCAAATTTTTAATTTATTTACTTATTTTATTCATAGAATTTATTAATATAGCCTTATAACGAATAAATTCCGTTTTAAACTATTCACGAAGCACTCGATCAAATTACATAAAGTATTTTTTCTATATTGAAACCCAGCTCACGAGTAAATAGATGTAAGTTCTATATGTATTATAGATAATGTTGGATCAAGAGCAGTTTGGAATTTCACTCTTAGAGATTCAGTCAACGATTTCATAAATGCAGCAGTTTGGGGCACCGTCGAATTCATTAATAAATTGTTCACGACTTTCGGTATTGGGAGTGTCGGTAAGTTGGAAAGCTGCATTTAATCAAAGTACCTATAGATTAAAAATATAAGTACGGGTAGTTTTCACATCGTTCCTAAAGTTCCTTTGATAAACTGAATATTTATTTAGTTGAAGTCATCAATGCTAAAATATCGGAACGCAAGATCGATGATCCAAACGAGATTTACGTTCCTACCGTCACCAGCCCCTACACTCTCACTTTGAATCAAAGTTCATCACTGATACAAATGCACAGCAGTCCAGCCACTGTGCGTTATCAGGATTTGTTACGCGTGCCAACTAAAAATCCAGCTGGTGTTTGCGATTTGAAATACATTTTGGATAATTCCGAGTCACTTAGAAATCAGTACGTTGATGTCATTGTCGTCGTCACTTTTGTATGTATTTTTATATTTCTTTTATTTATGCGGAATTCAATGTTAAACAAGTTTAACATTAATTTTCTTTCAACTCAGGTAAGCCAGACTCGTGAAATAGTTACACGCATGGGAGAGCTCACGAAAGTACGCGAATTTGAAGTTGGCGATGCATCGACTGAACAAACGGTATCGTTGACACTCTGGGATAGTGAATGGATAAAGTTGGCCGATAAATGGGGACCGAAACAAACAGTTTTATTTCTAGCAGATGCTCAAGTCGCTTATAACGAAAGAATGAAAAAGTCATCCTTAACTATTGGCATGTTGAAAATGTTTTAAAATAGCAATATTTATTAACAATTAATAAAAAACATAAATAATTGTTTATTTTAATTTTTAGTTAGAAAAACTATTATTACAGAAAATCCAGATATTTCAGAAACTAAGGAGATCAGACTTCTCTTCGAGAATAAACCAGATATTGTTCCGTTGTCTCCGTTTGCAGTTCCAAATCGTAATTTTTTTTATGTTTTTTATTTATATAAAAATTAATGAAATTTAAAAGTAATAATACAAGTTTTAATATTTTAAATCATGAATAAAAAAAACAACAAATTTTTTGTAACACAAGCAATATTTTTGCGCTTTTTTTTACACAAAATGTGAGTTTAAAATAGCTGTTTTTCGACCAGCACGCACTAAAAATTTTTAAATAATAAATAGCACAAATCTTTGTGTAAAAATTCATACCATACATACAGAGGATTTTGAGCTAATAAGCAAAACAGCTGTATTTGGTCTTGTTTTCATTTACAAAAACTGCAAGGATCAATGGATCCGTTACAAATTATCACCGCGAGTGAACCTATTCTGGACCTCATGTTATTGTAATATGAATATTGTAGGCAAGCAAACACAAGTTCTATTGCGAGCTTGAGGCATACTTGAATAAAAACATCTATTTTTCACTCTCGATGTCCAAGACACTTTTAATTTATTCAAAATAAAATACAAATAAAACTACAATCATTAGTAAAATTGAATTAGAAAAAATATAGAAAATTGTTCATATTCAATAATATCTTTTTTAGCTAACTCAATAACAAAGCAGATGACTATTCGGGATATTACAAAAGTACTGAATTGTGCAACAGCAAATCCTTCTGATGATAGATTACAACTATTAGTAGTGTTAATTGCCGTAGTTGATGAAATGAATCTTGATAGCAATGATCCGACTCTTATTAGTGCAAGATGGTACGTAATTCAAAGAAAAATGTTTAAATTATTTTAATTTAGTGACAATGAGTTAACTAAATGAGAAGTATAGTAAAATATAAGTATTGCTAAACGTTTTATGAATTTACAGTGCAAAATGTAAACGAATAGTATTAGATGATAACGATTCCTGTATGAATTTAGAATGTCCGTTTGGCAGTGGAATTAAAAAACCTATCAATACAACTAGCTTAAATGTCTTAATCACCCTTAAAGATGATACGGGTTATTTAGTTGGATGTCGTTTAAAAGATTCAGCAGCCGAAGCGGCACTTGGAGTTACAGCAGACTTTTTAATGGTTTTTTTAAGAATATTAATTTAAAAAAAACATATTTGAAAAATTTACAAATCTGATACTTAAATAATTTTTGCAGGGATTACCACTTGAACAACGAGCAAAATTGAAAGCAAAATATTTCAAAAAGTTATGTAATATTCGTATGCAGATTATTGGTCCATCTGCGTCATATCATAAACCAATTTATAATATACTTGCTATAAGCGTTTATGAGCCTGATGAACAGTACGAACCATTAGACGTAGATGAATTAAATTTAAATTATGATTAAGTTACTATCGATTAAAAAGGTAATAATAGAAAACGATCTACAATTTTCATGCTTATTAATAATAAATGTACAAGAACTTTAAATTTACGTAACCTAATTTTAGTATCTCATGTTTTCATGTATAGTTCCGGGATCATGTACTAATTATGGTTATTTTTATTTAATTTTTTATTTAATTTTAGTTAAATTAAAGTTTAAGTTAAATTAAAATTTAGTTTAATTTTAGTTTATTTAATTTTGTAATATACAGGTTCAAAATTTTTCTATACAATAATCTGTATAGAATATTTTAAAAATAAACATAATTTTATTCATACAACTGTGTTTCTACTTCCCACTTATTCTTCAATACTTTTACTTCACTTTATTTTCTCATATGGTAAGTTTGTTAAAATTATAAGAAAAAAAACTGAATTAATTAACATATATATAAATTCAAAATACATACATCATTTTAATATCTTAGTAAAACAAAATATTTATTACTGACTTACATTAATACTCTTTACATGAACATTTTGATTGTTTTCTAGATGAAAAAAATGCATGTGTAAGAAATTTTAATATTTTTAAGACTTTTTAAACTTTTGCTATATTTACACGTAACACACATGACAGAATATTTTGAAAATTCTTAATAATTTTTTCAATTAAAAGAATAATAACTGATCCGGAATATCCTATCACTAAAATCGATTTTACTACCATTAATAAAATAGTATTGTTAATTTCTTCTTTTTCTTCAATACCGGTATTATGGTTACGTACGTGTAATCTGTTAACCGTAGCTTTATTCAAACCAGCTTCATATAACTTTAAAATCGATTTTTGAAACATTTCTATATACACAGACCCTTTTTCAAAAATATAATTTCTATTTCCTAAAGAAATTATAGGTTTAGTTATTTTCATTATGGGCTTTCCAATTCTAGTTTGATATTTCTTATAATAAAATATTGCTGGTGTGGAACTTGCTAAACATATTACTTTTCTGTGATTTAACAAAATTTTAATACATTCCCGTACATGCGTTGTCTTCATAGTTTTAGATTTTAAATTTTGATAAAGGTTATTTTTGATATTAAAAAAACTATTATACATACTATCAAGTATATATAGTTCTAATCCAGATGCGTCCATAGCTTCTAATGTTTCAAGTGATACTTCATTATTCATGATTTTTATTTTCATGACTTCTGTTAAAAAATCTACAGCATAAATAATCGAAGTAAATGAAATAATTGAAAAAATTATTTTGTTAGACCATGTTACTGGTTTTTTTCTTGCGACACCAAACAGAATTCCAAAAATACGTAATAACGTAAAAAAGAATTTTTGCTTCTTTGAGCGATGAGTCAGCCTTGCAATAATGAAATATGTTGAAGGAATTGTAAATAAATAAATCGAGATACGTAACGGCAAAATTAATGTATGCATATACATAATTGGAACTACAGCAACTAAGTCTTCAAATATATGCACAAGATTAAATAAAGGTAAATCTTGTGGACAAAATAACGTTGTTAAAGGCAGTATAAACATATTTATTTTTCCAACCCTTAAATGATTATATGTTTTCTTGAAAAGCTGTGATACCGTATCATTTTTAAAATAAATGACGAAATTAGAAGTAAAGTTTTTACTGTCTATAATAATTTTTATTAATGGATAGTAGAGTCCACTAAAACGTATGTTTCGTCTTTGTTTATCAACTGCAACAAACATATATGGAGGTAAATTATAGAAGGGAATATTTAAACTATATTGATTTCCATCGCATAGTTTATTAGGAAAAATGTTATTTTCAAAATTTAAAATTTTTTTAATAAATATTTGGTGAAATGGGTTATAATAGTAAATAAAAGAATCCATATTAACATCATTATTTAGTTTTACTATAGAAAAGTCTAAAAATTTATTTGACCAAGCATACTTAAGAACTTGTTTAATATTCACTTCAGATGCACCGTTACTGCATAATATTGTTAAACATTTTGGTCGAGGGTTTTTAGGCGAAATTTGAATGAAAAAATTTATAAGTTGCTTTAAGTAGTCAAATATTAAGTCTTCTGCATTTGAATATGCATTGCAGATTACAATAGAATAAATCGATGCATGTCTAAGATTATTTGACAGAGGCAAACTTAAGGATTGATTTTTGGGAGGAAAATTTAATGTTTCAAAATCAATAATAACTGAGGGAACGACTCGCATTATTTTTTCTAAAATAAAGTATTTCTGTGGTACAATTCCAAGTAAAGAAGTTGCGCTAACAAAAAGTGTCATCTGATGGGGATGTATATCCTTTTTAATTTGTTGTATTACGAGAGACATAATGTCTTCTTCAATGGCAGTTGTTGAATAGTTACAAGTAATAGTCGTGAAAATTACTATATAAAAAAACAACATTATTGCCCAATAAATTGTTCTATTATCATGCAATGACGAAGACGGGTGGTAAGCAGGCTAGATAAGAGGTTAAACTAGCAAGTAAAAGATTGTATTGGGGCTGTATTACTTAATATGTCTCTACTTAAATGTGCAATAATAAATTAATCTATATTTTCAATGCAAGCATGCATGTTTCTATATACTTGCGGGAGCGGCGTTGAAATCCAACTAAGACTTTTCTTTTGGGTCCTCGCGCATTTCCACGTTGATTTATTGATGCATCTGCACGCTATTGTAACGAAATATATAATCAGCATTTATTAACTGTACTAAGTGAAAAAATTAATTATGTAATATTAAAATCACATTGATGTTAAAAATTGATAATATTTAGTGAAATCATCTTTTTCGTTTTTAAAAAGTTTTTAAATAAGTAAAGTAAGAAGTTTCTACACAGTAGTTTTACAACTTTTTAACATTTTCTAAAATTTTTTCAACCAATTGGTTATTTGAATAAGTTGAGAAGTAGTAAAAATAATTTTTCTTGTTCATGTAGTCTAAAAAAAGTAAATTCTTGCTACTACTCAAATATACATTCAGAGAAAAAATTACTGAAATTACATACAATTTTCTTCAACAGTGCTAATAAAATATTTATTTAATTTAAATAGATATTTATTGAACTAAGTCAATTGCAAGTAGTTGGTCGTGCGTGGGTGATATATAGGGTCTTACTGGTATGATACGGAGTAAATACACATCAGAACGTAATAAATAGTAGATATTTCCTTTACTTTTCTTTATCAATTGTTAATTGTTGATTAATTACTTAAAAATGTATTTTTTATTAGGTTAAATAAATAGATACAATATTTTTTGTGCATAATAAATTACATAAAAAATAAATAAATACTTAATTTTGCATGTAAACTATCTTTACTCATTTTTGGCTCTACCATTTCCTCGTAGCATTAACAAATTCCATTATTTCATTGGGATTTTCAGGAAATCCTCTAATGCATTTAGGATGTGCTACTTTGAAGTAGAGGTTTCCTATTATCTTCGCCGTAATACCATTGTCTTTCTTCAGACATGCGTGGAAAGCTTCGTCGCATAAACAGTGAGATCTATAAAATTACAAAATTAAAATTAAAATTTGATACTCATAAACTTAATTATTTAATTATTCGACTTACTTCGTGTACTTAGCGTTGTTTTGAAGGTTGAACTTTCCATCTTTGCTAAGAACTTTCAGAGGACAGAAATCGTGAGCTCGGCAGCATCTTAAAATTTAAAAACTGAGACTTCAGAATTTTAAAGTTGTTTTAATTTCTGTAATAATTTCAATGTGTAATACCTATCAACGTTACGACTACTTGACAAATCATGGAAGCTCCTTGCAATATCTCCAAAACCGCACCACTTTGTACCTGTTCATTAATGAAAATGTATATTCCATTTCAACCTTTTTTATTTAATTTTTTTATTTTATACAAATCATAAAGAATTATAGCTATTTTTCCTATAATTTTATTAAAATATTTGCAAATATAATATTCTGACCTGGATAGATTCCGTGGAAAATCGCATTTCCATGATGCTTTTTGGGTTTGTTACTTCTATTTTTTCTTGATGAGTCTTCATCAACTGAATCGCAATCTTCTATAAGCCGAAATATCTTATCTATTGTTACATCTTGTATTTCCAAGTCAAACATCAATAACAGATTATTTCTCAAATTTTTTAGTGCCTCTTCATCACTAAAAGTTAAGTTTAGATTTTATACAGATAATCGAACTCTATTTATTTCAATTTTAGTTTCAATGTAAATATATATATATTGAATAAAAGGTAAATTAAAATTTACAAAATCTATGTTAGATTGAAAATATCTATGGGCTATATTATAAATAAATATTTTCTTACTAAATTTCGGCGAGCTCGCAACGACGAACCTTATCGTCGTCTTTTCCTGAATCTCTGATTACAACTGTCTGCTGATAATGAAAAGCTTCGCGCTTCTCGTCAATTCTGAGTTGGAACAACTCGGGCACTCCATCAGGTGAATTTTGTAGCGTTGACCTGCGAGATCGAAACAATACAGTTCCAATTACGTCGGATTGTAGACTTGGCGACAAACACAATGCTAGCACCAAAAGAATAAACATTTTTACAAAATTTCGTTACTGTGCTTCAAGGCACTCGTCTAGGAATGACGTATGGATTCCAATATAAAACATATATATTTCATAGAGAGGTTCTTATAAGGCTTCATTCTTATGTTTGTTCTTCATATTAATTTTAAATTTCTTTTGATACATGGAGTTTCATCATCAAAAAGAATATTGTCATTCAATAAATTTAAACATAAACGAAGTACTCGATTCAAGAATTGAGATGGTAGAGCAATTGACAATTGTGCAAACAAAATTTTTTGAAATACGTTTCTTCGGATAATTATATTATATTTACAAAGTACAGTAAAAATGGATTTTGTGCTAAAATATAGTGCCGATTAGGTCTATACCATATCCACGAAGAAAACTTCTATTCTTAAATCATTCAAATACAATTTATAATAACATTTAAATTTAAATAAATATAATAAAAAAAATTATCAAATATAATTTATTTATAAAAGTCATAAAAATGTTTGCAATAAATAACTATAAATAAATAACTATTGATTTTACCATTTTCATGTTTATAAATAAAGTACAAATACGGCAAAATGAATTATTAATATTGTCGCGAAAACTTATCTTTCTTTCTCCGTGAACTCAATTAAAATCATTAAATATCTCTTATATCTAGTTAAGGGAGAAGAATATCACCATTAGAGCCTAAAAATTAAAAAAAAAATATTACTATATAACTTAATTTAAATGTATCATTTTATTACACAAATTCATTACGCTTAGGTGACAAACATCTACTCGTCGGCAAATAACTATTTTGTTCCTGCTATTTTACATTTGCTTCAGCTATTTTGTACGTCATGTACTATCATATCTATTTATCATTATACATATATTATTTCAAAAATTAAATTTTTGTACAAAATATATAATTTTTAGGCATTATATGATTCGCATTAAGTTTTCGAAAATAGCACGTACTTTATGAGAGAAATTAGTACAAAAAAAATAATAATAATAAATAATACAATATAAAATGCAAAAAATTGTTTAATAATAAATAAACTTAATGTTACTCAAAAAACTATTATTACTTCTTTGATTCTACCATTTTTTCGAACCTTCAATAAAACTCATTGTTTCATTTAAATATTCAGGTACTCCCCTAATACACTTGGGATGTACTAAGCTGAAGTACAGATTTCCTATAATTTTCGCTGCAAACCCGTTGTCTTTCTTCAGACAAGCATGCAAAGCTTCGTCGCAAAAACAGTGAGACCTATATATTTAAAGAGTTTAAATTAATATATGTACGATATTAACCAAATGTACAGTTAGAAATTTCAAATTTTGTAATGAATTATCTAATCAATTATTTTATACCTACATTGTGTACTTAGCTTTGTTCTGAAGATTAAACTTTTCATCTTTGCCAAAAACTTTCAAAGGACAAAAATCATGAGCTCGGCAACATCTTAAAATTTAAAATGTAAAAATTAATAATTAAAAGTTATTGAAAATACTTTAACTAAATATCTATTATAAATACCTGTCAACGTTGCGAATACCGCCCAAGTCATGGTAGCTACTTGCAATATCACCAAAACCACACCACTTCGTACCTGTTCGTCCAATAAAATTAATTATCTACTTAAATTTTAATTTTTCTGAATTTAAACTAATGATTAACTGGGATAGTGTATGACCTTCGCAGATCTTAATAAAACTTTGGGATATGTCTTTAGGTCTCAAGTTATGGATCTTTATAGTCTTATTATAAGGAAAATGTAAAAAAACAGCTTCTGCTTTTAATCACCCAAAACTAAAATTAAAGTAGAGAAAGCAAGCAAATTAATAATAATGGCACCTAAAAACATATCGCAAAGTTTCATCAAGATTTGTGACCCGAAGATCATACACTCTCCTGCTAAGTTACTCATGCAAATCTATTACCAAATTAAATTTTTTATTGTAATCCTTTTATTATAATAATAAATATTAATATAAATATGTAAAATAGCTAAATATTCTTTGTTGTAAAATTATTATACAATACTTGCAATTATAATTTTACCTGGAAATATTCCGTTTATGATTGGATTTCGTTCAGGATCCTTTTTCTTTTCTTCCAAAGATTCTTCTTCTACTTCCATACAGAAACTTTTACCATCATCGTTGTTTCTTGATGAGCATTCATCAACTGAATCACAGTCTTCCATAAGTTTAAAAATCTTATTCATTGTTACTTCTTGTACTTCGAAATTAAACAATAATGACAAATTATTGTAAATATCTTTTATTAAATCTCCATCGCTAAAAGTAACATTGAATTAATACTTTTCAGATAGATTAAAAATAGATTAAATAGAAACGTATGTAGGAACACATTAAAACTATGTTTTTAAAAAACGTATTGCAATAAAAATGCTTAACAATAAATTTTCGAAATTCGTAAACTGTAAATAAGAATATCCAACAATAACATTAAAAATATATATTAGCTTACTAAGTTTCAATAAGTTCGCATCGACGAACTTTATCATCTTCCTTACTTGAATCCCTTATTACAATAGTCTGTTGATAATGAAATGCTTCGCGTTTCTCGTCATTGCCGAGCTTAGCTAACTCAGGTACTCCCTTGAACGTATACAATTCTACAGATTCATATAGCGATCCTTTATGAGATTGAAGTACAGTTCCAATGATAGATTGCTGCAGACTTGGCGTTAAATGCAACGCTAATACGAAGAGAACGAGCATTTTTGTAACATTTGATAAATTTTTTATTGCTTGCTTAAGAATGCAGTTTAAAAGTTACTTGGTTAGGCTCAAATTAGCAACCGATCACAAATTTATATTGCATTTATATTGCCCGACTTTTACTATGTGAGATGGCAGAAGACTTAAATTTGATATTTGTTTTTCATGGTTTACTTAAAACTTGTCTCCCTACACAAGATACATAGACAGAAAAATTGACAACAGGACAACTACAAATAGGACTTTTTTAAATGCGCTTTTATTAATGCTATAACTTCTGATTCAAAAAAATAATGTGATAATAAGTACGTGATGGAATGCAAAGAGATATATTATTCTAAGTAATCTATGAGCCATATTTTTTTAAAAATATGTTGACGGTAACTGTCTTGTATTATAGTAAGAATTATTTATTTGTTAAAAATTTTACTCAATATAACCTACACGAATCAGAATAAGTATTATCAAAATAAATTCATATATCATTTGAATTGACATTTTCAAAATATATTTGTCACGCTTTCTTTGAAAAGAGTATTGTATTAGATATTATTCATAACATTAATTGTAATCTCTTAATTATTGTAATTTTAATGCATATGTAAATATATGTGGACATAAATTAAACGTGCTTCTCCTGGAAGATGTAAAAAATCATGTAAACTTAATAAAGATATTTTCTGTATGTATTTGATTATTTTTTTAATCTTATTATTTTTAGTAAATTTTGTTGGGAAGATTCTTTTCTATTCTCGAATTATTTTTATATTTGCAAAACGCTTTTAATTCACTTTTATTATGCCATTCGACGAAAAATATTATTCTATTTTCATTAATATTTATAAATATAAATATAAATAATTTACAATTACATTTGTAAAATAAAATTTTTATGAAATCTAAATATTTAATATAATATATCTTCGGTTCACTTCAAAAGCATAGTCATTTGGAATTATATTATCTACATATTTGACAAATTATAGTGAAGTCACAATTGGATTATAACATGTGTAAAATAGATAAACATACGGATGGTGCAAGATTTGTTTGATATTAAGAAATCTTATGCAAATAAAGAAATAAAATTTTATATGTTTTTTGAAAATCTAATAGTGGCGATAAGTCGGAGTAACCAAATATTCTTGTTAAAGAGATAAAAAGTTTTTATAATTCATTACTGAACCCGCTTCCGAGTATAAGCACGTGCTAAATTGGAATAATAATACAAAAGATAATTATTAATTTCGCTTTTCAATAAGAATTAGTTGAAAAAAGAACAGAAAGATATACGCAGCACATCTCTAAAAAAACTCAATTATTGCTTTATTATACATTACACGTTAAATCTTCGTGAAATACACGTGTAAACCACGAACGAATCATATGAAAAGCATGTACATACAATTCATAGAAATTAAAAATTTTGCGTTCATCTTTATATAATATAGACAATTTTTTATAGAAAATAAAAATTCATCAATCATTAATTTGATTATCTAAAAAGAACTGCAAATATATGAATAAAACGTGTAGGCTCTCTGTGTAAACTTGAATAAAATTTAAAATTTAGGGAAATTTTAAAAAATTTTAGATATATTATAATATCATAGTACCATTGATCTTCCAAGTGGGCGTTTGAAAAAAATTATTAACCTTGATTATAATTTACCTTGAAAAAATAAAATGTCTAATCTGGCATACGGTCGTGGGCTATTTTAAGACACATGAAACAAGATAAAATTGAGGACATAACGGATACTGCCTCAGTTAACTAGATTCTAAATAGTCATTTTTTTAATAGTGCGTGAAGTTAAATTTTACGCATGAGTAGTGATCGTCACGTATGAATGTCGGCGATGCCGGCACGTGTAATCCGCGATTATGTGAGTGTTTGAGGTTCAATTAAACGCGCGTGTCACAAATATTATTTTTTATCATGTGAGTAAATTCGGATAATAAACTAAATAGGCCTTAACAAATATTTAGTAGATTACCTTGTTATTTATTGAGAATTGATAATTAATTGAACTCTACGGCCTAATTACAGTCTCGTTAAATTATTACTGAATGTTTTCACAATAAGTTTGACTAATCGAAATTTTATTTAAAAAAAACATTCATATGGAATATATGGAAATAATTTTCAACGCGATCTGTTTTCAAGTTATATGGAAACTTCGTACTTATATACAATAGAATCTCACAAATTGAATAAATTTGAACATATTTTTTTCCATCAATTTGTAGAGCTTATTCAATGAGAGAATTATATTTTTTACGTATTCTAACGATACGTTTATAAGATATAAAACATGGAAGAGTTCACATTATTTTATAGACTGATATTTCAATAATATAATATATAATTAAATTTTATTACCATAAGGTAGATAAATATTGATAAAATATTAAAAAATAACAAAATTTGTTAAATTAAAATTTTTTGCAACAAGACTGTTGGAAAATAACTTTTTTCATCGGAAAAAATATTTTTCGGGATTTCGGTTGAATGACTCGAAAATTTTGGAATTTTAATAATGCACACGATGTACATACATTTCATGAAACTAATAAGCGCACCAAAGCTATATTATTTAGCGACAAGAATATAAAATATTTAAGAGCGCCATATTAGGAAGCGAGCCTGAACAACTCTCCCTGGTATAGAAGAACTTAATTAGAAAATAATGTGACTTTACGCCTTTTTTCTTATTCTAAATTGGAAATAATGAATACGGAAGTTAAAAACAATCAATTTCAAACTAATATAAAAAATAAATAAAAATAAAAATGTGTACTTTTGATCAGATTCTTTATTTTTTATGGATTAAAATTTTATTACAGTTTTAGGATCTAAAAAATTTACTTTTATTTTTATTTTTTTGTAGAATATATAAATATTATATTATATTATAAATAATATGTAAGAAAAATATTTAACTTCTCTAAATAAGGCTTTTACCCACTTTATACTAGAAAAGCATCGATCCTGAATGTTCATACCAAATCTGTAAATTATATGTTCATTAAATTTTCTGATTCAACCAAATTTTCAAACATTGCATAAACATAGTATTGCTATATGAATACACATGCTTAACTTTTAGAAGGTTTATCGTTTAATTTCTAAAATATTTTCTATCAAAGATTTTGTATATTATTTATGCAAAGTTTCTCAAATCAGTAAATATTTCGTAAACATAAACTGTAGATTAAGATACATCTACTTGAATAACTACCATTAATTCTAATCAATAGCCTAAGGAATGCGCATCTGTTTTCTCACGCTTCGCTTTTCTATAACATGTTTTGTTGACTTTGAACTTTAAACGGCCGCTTGATTGTTGACAGGTGGACGATCAGCTGTTCCCTCGCTCCAAAACGCGCGCGCAGGCTTGCGATCAGCTGTTTCGTGTTTTCATCGCTTCTCGAGTTTAGAGGTTATGTTCACGCCGGAGACTGGACACCGCCGTGGGCATCGCGCAACGGATTCTACGATTTCAAAATAGCAGTGATCTTGTTGAATTAAAGCTAAAATGGCAAAAGCTGTCGAACAAGTGAAACCTGTTAGGAAAATTGCGATAGAATGTATAAGAGATGAATTACGAGACGAGCTGGACTTCAGTAGGAAAATAAAACGTGAACAGAAACGAAACCAAAATCGTATTGCTTTGGGAGTATCGTCTTACAGCGGCTCTTACAACCAAGAATTTGTTATGACAACAGCAAAGAATCTTAGAAAGAAGTCACTGAGTATTCAGGATTATAGGAAACTTCAGAATGCACTTATACAGGTTAGAAATGTTAGATTTTTGTTAGAAGTAAATAAATAGTGGTACAGATGATAAATATCAATGAATTCTTTTTTTCAGAGTGAAGGTAACATCAATGCATTTTTTTCTGTGGACAATGCAGTACAAGGCTTAAGTAGGGATCTTTCGGGTTCATCAACCCAAGCAAAATTAGCAGCTGCTAACGTTTGTTGTAATTTAGCTTTAGGCAATTACAAAGCATGTGCCACACTTTGTAAATTTACAGCTCCATATCTTATTGCTGAGCTTGAGAATACCAGTCTCTGCCAGCCTCTAGCTGTAAGTTATGATTAATGGATTGTTTTA
>JAPYZA010000629.1:0-42848 GCA_030522685.1 Eupelmus azureus | reverse complement strand
TTAATGGGTCAGGAGTGTTCGTAAAATGGTTGGATTCGGGTTTTGTCCGCGGGGTTTGTCACTTTGTTTTAGAGGATTTTTCGGATGTAGCGCAGATAAACTGACAGTGTTTTTAGATGTCAAAGTTTCTAATATAGGTGCATAAAGTCAGAGCCAAAGGAAAAGGTGATTTTGTTACATATTTAAAATAATTTGTAATTACTTAAAGTTTTATTTAATAACTGCACCCAAAATTACTTACAGAAAAAATAACTGATTCCAAGCCTTATCTTAATCCTCTACTCCTTCACTAAACCAGCCTATTCAAATTCATAAATCAAATCTATCCTCCATTGAAACATCCTTAACAGTAGGTGGCGCATACATAGCACAGCCGGTCGAAGAATGATAAAGCAATGCGCGCAGAGGGGGCAGTAGTGGCAAGAGCAAGGGCGTTAATTATCGCGCTAACGCGGGGGAATGCACTTGGTTAGCTCCGCGGCGATACAGTCTCGGGATTCGCTTTTTCCAGCCGTTCGCGGCTCTCCGCCTCATTGAGCTTTATATCTTGCTGTACGAGGAATTTTACTCTTGATATAGTTTTTCGTGGTTTTTTTAAAGAGTTTAGCGGAAACGAAATTTCTACTTGAAAAATTTGCAAGTATGAAAGAGTGTGACCGACTGGCTTCTATATCGCTTCATTCCAAACATTTTACAATAAAAAAAAGGAAAAAAAAACAAGAAAGTGAGATACTAAAAAGAAGCTGAATCGAAACAGCGCGATTTCAAGAATGACGAGCGCAACTCAATTCTCGGATCAAATGTGACGCATGACTTATGACGCGCAAGGGAGTCTAATTCCACTCGCCTCTGCACATTCTGTCAGATAAAAAAAAAAGGCGTACCGTAAAGCGTAGACTCGGTTAGTAGCTCGCTTGCTAAGAAAAATGTTTTCATAGATGTTAAACACGTACCTAAGTCGTTTTTACCGAGAAACTACACGGCTTCTTGGCACTCCCGACTAAAGCTCCCTGCGGCCTCTTTTCTATCCTGCTAAGGCGATCGTTTATGGAGCGACACGCGCTCCCTGCTATACTCGTAAATACTCGTATATGTGCGTTTACGCGTGAGAACTGCGGCTTTTGCTGCGCTTTTTAAGGCTGGCTGTAGTCGATGCGTCGTGAATGACCATGTTTTATCGTGATTTTTAATGCATCGATTAAATGTTGGCTAATCAATATAGCCATTATGAAAAAAACAGGCCCACTTTTCCACCAAACATAAATCGATAGGTCAGAGTGCCAAGCCAGTGCTCGATACACAGCTCTGCAACCAAGACATGAATGGCGCCGATCAACTCGCTCTTGCGCACACTTACACCTATATAGTGGGTCAGCGACTGATATCCGGCTGCTGGCCTGCAGCGACTCGCCGCGCGACAAACAGCGCAGCGATAACAGCCGGCGCTGGGAATCTATTGTAAACAAACGCTTCCGTCGCCGTCGATTCATTCAGAGCCTATCGGTCGAATTCGCATCCTCCTCCAGCCCAGCCCGACTCGTGTTTATTCTTTCCTGACGGCCAGCTCCTTATCGGATCTGTATATATACGTGTGTGCATATACGCCTGCCATTCATGAAAACGTAGTTGTGCACGGAGTGGGAAATTGCGATATTTCTTTCCTTGCTTTTTTTATTTTTTGTTTTTATTGATCGGAGCTGGCGCAAGCGCGCTGGATGCGGATCGGGTTACGCAGGTGCGAGTGGGTATAAGCGAGGATTGTTTAATAATAGCGAGGAGGAGGCCGCTCTGAGCTATTGTTTCAGGTGTCGATCGCTGGGGGATTGGGTTGAATCGAGGCTTTCTGTGGCGATAATTAAACCATTTTTCCGCGTGTGGATTCGTTTTTTATACGCTGATTATGGTAATTTGTAAATTGATAATGCTCTAAACATATCTCAAATAGCACCTAATTTCTTCTTCAAACCAATGCCTCCCTCGCACCTCGCAAACCCCCAAACGCGAAAAATCCCAAAAAACTCTAACCCATCAAGCTCGAAAGCCACTCTTTCCTCAAATCCCAGCCACACGTCGATCACTCCCGCACAAAAGAATTTACCTCGGCGCGCATGTGATTCAGCCGACAGGAATTCCTAAACGCGTCCAAGCGTTTACCGTTGCCACCTCTAGCTATCCACATTTCGAAAGTGCGCTCACTCACATAAATATACCTACGTACACACAGACGCCGCCTCGTACTACTAACGCGCAATCGGCGCGCGAAGAATCCCATTCATATATAGCAGGCTGGGAGTGGGGCGTTTTCTGAGGACGCCGACGAGGACGCCCGGCTGTCTATATACATTAGGGAGAAAGGCTTTAATGAAAGATTTCCGCGCGTCGGCTCGGTTTTTTTTCTGTTCTATACGCTACGCGAGAGCGACTGCCTACTTTTTACCCGCGAGCGAGCGCGGCTATCTGGGTCGCAGCGAGGACGAGAAACTTTTTGCGGATGTTTGCGCTCGAGCTCAGGAGCTGAGCTGTATTGTGCGACGTTTCTTTCTTTTTTTAGTAAGTTGAGGCTGGGTCGGTGGAAAATAGCCGTGGGATGTGCGTGAGATCGGATTCGTGCTTATTGTCATCTTTTCGTTATTTTTCTGAATTACGAAAAATTTTCTTGCAGAACGATGTAAATAGTCAATTGACGATTGATGCAATCACGCGGCGCTAGAATTTCCAGCGCCACCCCGAAAAAAATCGAATCCAAACGAGAAAAAACAAAGCGCCCATCCTCGTTAACGAAAAAAGGCGCTCCGATCACAGTAACGGTGAAACTCCGGGCCGAAAAAAAAGCGAAGCGCCGCGCTCGATCCACAGCCGAGGAATTTCTCTGAATGAAGCACATCGATACGCTTTATGAAAGAGAATGAAAATGAATGAAGGAATGCGCCGCCGCGGCGGTGGGGACGGGAGAGCGGTGAGAGGCACCTTCGCTCTCGCGCATTCCAGTCTAATCCCACGAGCGCGACCCACGAAAATTCCGGCTAGTCGATTATTTGTATGTGAATGTGTGTATGTGAGCTTCCGAGGCTGGAAAAAAGGCTGGAAAAAAAGCGGACGAAAGAGAAGTTGAGTTTGTACTCCCACTCGATGCGTCGTCATTCATTTATGTAGTTTGTGAATGGAGCGCTTTTTTCTCGTGCGAGTATAGCGGTAGTAGCGCGTGAGAGAGTTGTGTGGCTCTGTGCGCCGAGCGCTGACCTACTCCACTTTGCGAAATTTGGCTTTTCAAGGATTTTTCGGATTTTTGTGGGTTTCGTTTGGTGGATTCGGTTTATTGATTTTGGCCTTTTTGGGGTATGGATTTAGTAATGGAAAATAATACTACTTATCATAATTATAATTTCTTTATTATAATTCATGTGAACGATATTTTTCAATTTATTGAAAAGACAATCCGGAAGTAAATTTCGTGTAACTCTCTCTGTTTATCGTAAATCGAAACTATTAATGATACGCAGCGAGCCCCTAATGTTATCTATCCTTTTAAATTAATGTACTAATTCAATAGCTTACGCGCGAATAGCTGATCGGCTTGATAACAGAGCGCGCATTAACTGCGTAAATACACGTGTAAAATTTTCATTTCACAGCTTGACGCACCAAAATCACATTAAATAATAATCAAGATATCATCAATCCAAAATAGGATCCGACCGCCAGCAGGAGAAATTGAGCACTGAAATGAACTGGAAAATCTAAATTTGATATCCAATCAATAAACCTTTAATTACAAATGCACACTTCCCGTCTTACGAACCAGAATAAGTGATTTTAATAAATATTTCGGCGTGCGACTCTTCATTTCTATACTAATAGAAAGAGTTTTTAATAGTTAAGAATAATGATTCTTTAAGTCGTGGTTTTAATGCACCTAATTACCATTCTGCATTATAAGTTATCATGAAATTTAATAAATCATTTCAAATTGAATTAAAAAACTTTAACCATTACTTTGATTGAAACGTAAGAAAAGTGCAAAGATAAGAAAATGTAGGCTAAGTTAACGAAAAGTGATATTTGCAAATTTTATAACATGCTAATACCGAGATAATTTCAATACTGCTCCTAAATATTCATAACCTCCCAAAGTAACTGAATAAATTCATTTTTTTTTTTTTTTTGAAAATCGAGCTCACAGTTAAATAAGTACAGTTTTAATTGCTTTTATTTACCTAGATTCAATTTGTTTTCTCCAATCTGGGTTATATATTTAAATATAAATCCATCAATTAGATAAAAACCTAGTGCTAGATTTTAACTCGTTGATTCCTTTGATTTCGGGCACTCGTTTAAACATTAAAACGTCAGCTTGAATGAAACAAACCATAGCTATCAACGAGCAGTATTAACTAATAATCCATTTTCTAACTGTTAACAATCATGTAGATTAATTCAAGTGCACCGCCCATCCCTACTAACTCAACATCCAAAAGCACACAATTCCAAAAAAATCATTTAACAACATCAAACCCACCAATACAAAACCCACTGCTCACTCTCCCAGCGCTCAGACCTCATCTCCTCTTACCGATCTCTCCTATAAGCAAAAAGCCACCCACGCACGATCCACTTCTAAGCCCGGCAAAACAATCACCTATAGCCTGGGCTTGCGGTCCTATACGCCCACGACTTCAGCCTCGGAGACTGAGGCCTATCGCCTCAGCCACTTCCTTATCGCCCCGTCCATTTGCCTAATTAGTCCTTCCGCGCGCTCGATTGTCGCAGCAGCTCGCTGGGGAAATAGACGGGCGTCCTCGGACAATAGCTGACCGCGAGCCTTAGCCCCTTCCTCTCTCACTCTCACTTCCGAGTTGTCGTTGAGCTTTGAGCTCTCTGCAGTTGCTGTTGAGCGGGCTTCTGGCTCTGTGTATATAGTTTTGGGAAACGATTTTGCAGTGGAAGCTGCTTTTGGATTGTCTGGTTATTTGTGTTTGATGAGAGATGGCCGCCGGTTTTGGAGAGGCTGTAGGTCTTGGGTTATTTGGAATAATGCTGGGCTTGGGTTGCGAATGACCAAATTGAATTAGAGTTGATTGAAATGTTGAAAATTACTGTAAACTGTTGAAAATTTTTGGGTGAAATTTAATGTAATGTCTAATGCAATGATGCAGTAAGCATGATTTTCTAGTACTCTATTCATCTCATTATACTAAATAAAGCTTCATTCACGTCAAGAATGCAGTATGCCAGCAGTTAAGCCACATTCAGAGTGCAATCATCGTAAAAAGCTCAGAGCAACAAGGTGGAATTGCGTAAAAATGCACTTGTGGTCAAGCAGCGATGACGACTTGCACGACACCCGGCTCTTTAATTAAAAGTTTCTGGGAAATTTGCGTGCACACAGAGCGGTACTTTTCAATAACGAAGCGCGCTTTCACAAAGTGCGGTTTTGGAAATGAGGCGAGAGAGGAAGTTTACAATTGTTCGTGTTTTGTTTGCCGGAATTTTTCTCTCCTCAGCCGGAACTTTTAATTTAGCTAAATGTAGTCGAGGTCGAATAATTAATAGCGGGATTTCGGAGGAGTAATTAGTGGCTTATTTTATTTTAATTTGTTTTAGATTTTTGGGAAGACGGTATTTTTTGATTGGAAAAGTTAGCAGGACTGATTATTACTAGTTGCGTTCAAAGAAAATTTATAAATACGAAAATTATATAACAATATTGTTTCCACAAGCCCTAATAATAGCTATAAAATTCTAAAACAAGTTTAAACATTTACGATAACCAACTCAACGACGGCCTTCAATACCAACGCATTCTCTGCATCAATAATTTCAAATCAAACCATTCCTCGAAATTCGCATACCAGGCCTCGCTCATACCAACCCCAGCTCCAAGGCTTGCATCGTCAAAAAGAGCGGGAGGCGTCGGCGGCTGAAGAACGAGGTGAGAGATGGCGCGAGAGATGAAGGCCGCGTGGAGCTAACGGGGAGAGAAAGAGAGAGAGAGCGAGAGCGAGATAGTTTCTATAGGAATTATACGCGATGGGAAGGGAAGCAATTATTGGGATGATGGATGGCCCCGGGGCGCCGACGCCGCTCGCCTATAACCAAAGCTCCTCTCGTCTACCTCGCTCTCTTTCACTTTCTCTCTCCTCGTCCCTTCCTCGATAGGCTGTTTTAAGCATCGCGCCGTGTCTCGCTCGCGCTGCTCCTTTGTACTTTTGCGCGCGGGTCCTGATTTATCGAGAGCGCCTGATTTTTTTCCTTCTCGTAGAATCGTTGCACCGTTCGCGAATCGAGAGCGCCTGATTCTGATTGTAATAGGAAATTATCGAGTGCATTGTAAAAGGCGATGTTCGACCTCGCAAAAATTGGCGCGTCGCTTTTGTTTTCGCTAAGCCGATCGAGCCCCTCGTGTTTTTCTCGTTCCTCTCGGCCTCTCCTTCTCTCCTTCTGTTTAGCTGCTGGAGGACGTTGGCGTCTCGGGCGCGTCCGGCGCGGCGATTTAGAGACGTGCCCTGAGTGAGAGGAAGAGAGAGAGAGAGAGAGAATAGCGAGAGGAGAGAGAAGAATGCAAGCCGGGCCTCGCGCTCGCCCAAATCGCCGTTTCCGCTTAGGGATTGAGCTGGTTGAGTGCGCCGGGGGAAGCTTTATGGTTATTGAAAATTGAGATTTTCGCGTTGAATTTGTATATAATTGCGTTGGGAATGACAGTGAACAAAATGGTTAAATTTGGATAACGTGATTGTAATTTTTTTTACGATGGGTTAATGTAGAGTATTTGATATAATTTGTTAAGGTGAATATGTGAATTGCCGAATTCGCATACCAGACTCACCATGAGAAGAAGGCAGAGTACGAAAGGAAGTAAAAGGGAAAGAATCTGCAGGAATTTTTAAACGGCACCTGTTTTTGCGAGTCGCTTAACGCCCTTGCGATGATGAATGAGATCTTTATTCATCAGAACAGCGATTCTTTTAAACCACAAATTGATGCCTCCTTAATTCCTTCTTTACGATTAACTATATATACTCAGTCCATCCCATTTCAAAATAAAATAACAAAATTAAAACACACTTAAAATTGTTTCTGTAAACATTTATTACCATCACTCATCCCGACGAAACTCAACAATACTTGCATCTAAACCAAAATTTCCCTTTACATACCTCCCACCAACAAAAGAAAAGCAGAACACTCCCTGCACCCAGCGTCCCAGCAATCCTCTCAATGCTCTCAATAAACTAAAATTAATTCACAAAGGCAATAAAGCACGCGCTCGCAGAAGCGCATGTAAATGCGTAGGCGTGTTCCGAGAACCGGCGCAAAAGGAGCCCTCCGCGAAAAGAAATCGTCCCCCCCCCCTCCTGGATTGAAACGAGCTCCTCTTTTCGTCGCTCCGCTCGCTCGCGGTATAAACAGGCCAACAACAAGCCGAAAGGAATATATATCCCAGGCCGGCTCGCTCGCGCTCGGCAAGGACGAGATAGCTGCGGGACGAGAGGCGAAAAAAAAAGGTAGAACAAGAAGCGGGGCGCCGATAAAAGAGAGGCGATCTCTCGCGCGCGTACGTAGAAAGTTGCGGGGCCCCGAAATTTTTCGAGGAAAGAAGCCGAGAGAGAGAGAGAGCAGGATAGAGGCGCGAGAGCGGCCAAGGCCCCCGAGCGGAAGGAATGAAAAGAAGAAGAGGAGAGAGAGAGAGAGAAGCCGATCAGCGAAGCAGGAGGAGGCGTAGACGCGAACGTATGAAAACAAATTACGAGGCGGCGTCTGTTTGTTGTGTGAGCGTGCGCGCGCGCGCGGCCAGCATCCTCTCTTTCTCTCTCTCGTTCGGTGCATATGCGCGCATTCCACTGTCCATGCTGCTTATTTTGCGGGGATGCGAGCGCGTGAATTCCGAGAGGAGGGAGAGCGGCCCTCGATGATAATCGAATGATATTAAAAAGAGGAGGAGAGAGAGAGAGCGGAGGGCAATTAAAGAGAGCGCCTGGAATTTGCATGATTTAATTGAGAGGATGGGACACGGGGGCAAGGCTGTGTGTTGCGAGAGCGCGAGGCTGGTGCTGCTGATTGAGCTGATGGTTTATGAGGGAGTTAGCGCGTTGCTGGTGGATTGAGGCTCGAGTAATTAGTGCGGGCTTTTTCGTTTTGTGGGTTTAGGTAGTTGAAGATAGGTGAGGATGGGCATGGGATTTTGGAGGTGCGGCCTGGTCTGATTTGAGCGGTCTGTTTCTACTTGTGGTATGTACTGTATGAAACTGTAAATTTTTCGTTAACTAGCTAAAAACGTGTTTGGTAATTTTCAATCAGAATCTACGTAATAGCCATCTTTAATTATCTTTCAAAAACAAAGCTTCATTATCAATCTCCAACATCTCCACTTGACTCGAACCTTAAAATCCCCCATTGCACTTCCTAAAACTCACTTCTCTCAATTAATCTCCTTATTCACCGAAGCGATCCTCTCAACTCCAACAACACGTCTATCCCTAAACGAGCGCATAGTGCGAACATATAGCGCATCGAGCCAGGTATTTGTCTCTCCCAGTATACATCCACGGCGTCCTCGATTGCGTCGTCCTCGCCCACGATCAAAAAAAAAAGATTGTTTGGGTTTCGGTGTACCTTTCCGATCTTCTCTTCTCTTATTTATACCTCTCTTATTCTTCTTGGCCGTGTGGGTATGTAAGCGTGTGTGCGGGTCCTGCGAGATCGGCGGTGATTTACCTTTCGGTTTCAAGGTTCGGATTTTGGGATTTTTTTCGCTGGAACTGGGTCGTTAACGCCGCAGAGTGCTGGTCGGAGCGGAGTGGTTTTTGTTTTGGCTTTTGTTTGTGGATGGTTTTTAAGTGCTCTTCTTCGATAGCGCTTTGATGGAAAATTTAATAGGCTTTAGGTAGGGCCAGACTAGGTTGCGATATTATAAAAATAATTGTGGAAATTGATAGGTTCTACTAATTAGGGCCCAGTTAGGAATTAAAGATATTTCAAGGATTTTAGGCTTAACTAATGAAATTTCTACATATCGAAATTCTTTCATATCAAAGTTTTATGATCTATGCGAATTTATTTTTTATACTTAAACATAATAACTTTTTGCTTTAACAATAAAGTTTTAGTTTAACGAACTCATGAAGTTCGTTTTTACTTCTTGTATTTAAGAAGAAAAATACCAATCAAGTCAAACTTTAGTAAAAAGAAGTTCTTAAAAACTTTAAATTTTTTAGAACCGAAGTTCCGTAGTAAAAATTCGCTGTAAGTTTTTTAGTACGTAAATTATTCATAGCGAAGAAATCAATTTTTCGCAAAGCTAAAATTCCTCCAAATCAAACGTACAAACTTACGATAATTGTTCAGAAATTCATAATTCCAATTCAACCACACAAATTTAAATATAATATATTAAAAACTAAATATTTTTCTCTTGTTTGTTTCAGGTAAGCGACACTATGACTAGACACTTTATTATCAATCGGCCCAGAACCTGAAACCGTGAGTACAAACTATCCCAGAAAACTCCGAAACATCGGACCTCGGCGCCGTTTTACGATATCTTTCTCTTGAATGAAGACGTAGTAAATTCCGATTCGTTACGAAAACGCGCGCGATAAGAGTTTCGTCCGCTTCTCTTCCTCCCCCCGCGCCGATAATACTTAAGTCGATAAACTTTGAGTTTCATTGATGAACCGCTAAAGACGCTCAAAGTTGAGAAAATCGTGAAACAATGACAAGTTTTAGTTTGGTAAATTGATAAAGTGTGTCAAATTTGAGATGGATGAAAAATAAATTTATGGTAATGATGTTACATGAAGTACACTGATCGAGCAATATTATTAGACTTTGCTGTATATACACATTTTGTGTATAAAGCGTAGAGTTATGATTTAAAATTTTTTTATTGATACGGTTAATTTATATTCAATGAAATCACAGCTAAAATAATTCATCATCAAATTCCATATTCGCAATTTCTAAATTAAGCCCAAGTTACTTAACCACAACAGTCTAAAGCTCCTCCAAGCCCTAATGCCCACCACCAACACACCCTCGCCAATCCAGAATTTCAATGAAAGCAGGTCCCTGAAAATTCTCGAAAACTTCAAAGCTCAACTCCCCAATCAGCCTCAAATTCCCCGCATTACGTAAACAGGCGCCTCTACTCACCGACGCCGCGGTCAGATAAGATTCGGCGCCTTCTCGAACGTAAAAAGAAAAAGAAAAGCCCAATAACCGCCGCCAACGCAACCGCCCACTTCATACATCCATACAAACACGCGCCGGCGCTTGCCTTATCGAATCTATACGTCTACGGATCCTCAACGGAGGATCAAAGCCTGCCTATCCAACGCCTGTCGGCTTCGGTATTCGTGTCAAAGTATCTCGCGCCGCGCGACAAAACAAGGCCCGCAGTCTCGCTCTGACATTACTTCGTTTCCCGTGCGTCTCCGAGCTTCTATTTTCTTTTCCTCTCCTTTCTGCGTCTCTCTCGCTCCCACGTGGAATGCACCGAGCGCTCGAGGCCGCCGAACTTTTACATAATCGCGGCACGTATATGCGCGATGAGGAGACAAGATGGCCTAGTAGCGGTATGTTAGGGGCACTGTGGGCCTGAGTCGTTATCGGGAATTTCGACGCCGATTGTTTGGCGTGAACGGAACTGAGGAAATCGTTATCGGATTGTGGTGCTACGGGTTTTGAAGGTGAACTTGGATTTTTGCGGGGATTGGGTTTTTTGCGTATAACGGCTCTACTAAGATAAGCCTTAAATTTTGTAAACTTTCATTTAATTTAACGAAACTCAGAAAATCCAAACTCTGCCAGAAATTAGCGCGTTCTCCATCCTCACCAAAAACAGCCAGCCAAAAGAATGTGAAAACTAAAAAAGAAAAACGAGATCACGAGAAAAGTCACATAGGTAGCAACGAGTGGAAAGTAAAGAGAGCTCCAAGCCCGATGATTGACGTCGTTGCGCGCGCGCGCGCGCGTTTTCATGTACACACGAGCGGAAAAGCCGCTTTTTTCTCGGAATTCCTCAGCCGCCGCTCGGCTCCTTACATTCCAGGCTTCATTTGTTCTTTGCTTTTGATACCGAGGCGCAGCGCGATTTCAAAATGCGCCAGCCAGCCACACCTGCCGTGCATTTGAATTTTTTCTTTTTCGTCGGGCCAAATTGTTTCACGCGTCTTCTCACTCGCTCGCTGCGCGCGCGGTAGTTTGGGCCGATTGCGAAACTTTTCCGAGGCAGTGTGTTTGCTCATCGACGGTGGGGGTAGTCGGAATGCGTAGGAGAAGGTGTTTTCCGCCGAGGAATGCGTGCGTTATGCGGCCGCGTTGCAGCGCAGTGTATCGAAATTGTTTGTGGGACAAGTCGCTGGCTATACTGTTAATATTGACTTTATGAATTCCTAGTTTTAATTTGGAAGTGTGCTGTACGATCTGACGGGGTATACAGATGTGTGCTAGGTAAGTGAGCGGGATTGATCTAGTTGTTGGAGTTTTGAGTTTTTGGATTTTGGAGCGTGGTGTTTTTGAGGTATTTGTAATCTTTCTACTTTGAAGTCTTCGTATTTTATTTAGATATAAACTAACTGGAAAAGCAATTATTTTACTCATTATGTTTGAATGCGTTTAATAATATGCAAAAGATTAGGATTAGCTCATTACCCCCAAGAATTTCTTAATGATGAATTTGAAAAAAATCTCTCCGTATAACTATCAGATCGAGAAACTTCCAGATGAAAATCGGAAAACTGGTACCTTACGTATCACTTCAAACTACTTACATACCCGTGTTTTTCATACCAATTGGCCTTGGTAAGTACGCATCCATCCAGAGCCACACGGCTCGCCTAGAAAAACCAATCATTACGCCACATCCAGCATCGCCTATAAATAATCTCAACTCTCGTTCCAGAAAAATTTTCGCTTCGAAAGGAGTCACGCAAATCCACGATCGACTAACGATCGGAAAAAAGTCAGCTAGAAAGAAAAAAAGCTCCTCTTCGATATACAGACATACATTTTCCAACTTGTGCATCTCATTTCGAGAGGCGCTGCTCCTGCGCCACTGCTGCTGCCTTTCGCAATGCAGCAATGTACTATTACTAAGGCGACACGCTGACAATGTTGCTCAACCGCGAGAGCTCGAGAAATCGCGTCGCGCATATAGCCTCCAAGTGGTTTATGCACTGTGTTATGCATCACGTGAGTCTGCGCTCGTCTCGCCGTGCATCCTTAGATTCTCGGAGGCTGAGTGAAATTTTGCTTTGGCTGCTGGATGTTGCTTTGCGGTTAATTGAGCGGAGGCTGAGCTTTCGATTGGGAAATGTTTGAGTTATTATTGTGGAGAGGAATTTTAATATAATTGTTTCTTTAGTTTGGGTGATTACGTAAGTAATCAAAGTCGAGAAAGTTTTCTTTTGAGAAATTGAATTAATTCAATAAAGACCTTACCTCAACAAAGCATATCAGAAACATATGCGTTTGTAATTGAACTCGACGAGTATTATAACTTAAAGAGTATTATATTATGTCCGTTTCCTTTGAATAGGAATAATCGTAAGGACATTGTTTGCGAAACTGATGTTTCCTGAAAGTGTCTTCTTGGAATGGATTGGATGTTACAGAGAAATATTTTCTTGAGATAAATCGATGTGTACATCTAAGGCTAAACGTCCATCAACTTGTCATATATTTCTTAATTATTAAGTAACAATTATTTAGTTTGGATAAATCAACATTTAATAAACATCAACTCGATTATAACCCTTGTTTTCCCCAATTCTTAACAAACAATGACAATTCAAAACATCAAACTCAATTCAATATTAACCTTAATAAAAAAATCTAATTCTTTCCATCGCCTCTAAAGCAGCATCAGCACAGCTCAAAGCCAAGAACCGCAATCGACGCACTCCAAGAGCGAAAATTCTCACTCGCCAAAGCAAAGCTCGCCTCGCCAACGCACCTCATTCTCGGAATCTTCCTTTTTTTCCTCGCCCCTCTCACACCCCCATCGCGTCTATTTCATTTCGCCGTTCTTTCTCTTACCTTCTCGCGCGCCTTCTTTTATTTTCCCCCGCTCTCCGCGCAGCCATTGTCGACCACCCGCCAGCGTATAATGCATCTTAAACGGCGGCGCCTCAAAGATCGACGCCTTTTCTCTCTCTCTCTCCCTCTCTTTCTCGCGGCGACGGGCTCTTCGAAATTCTTCAATATAAATTAGATTCCCGAAAGGCGGCCCCGTGAGAGAGACGGAGAGATATTTTGAAATTGAGAATAAGAGTCGCCGAGGAGAGACACGAGGAGGAGGAATTCGAGGTGGAATTTTTCTTTTTTTTGCGGTTGAGAAAGCGATTTTTTCGGGGGTTACTTTTGCACCCTTTAGCTGAGGGCTTTAGAGATTTTCCCGGATTTTTGAAAGTTTGGAAATATCGATAGGTGTAAGAATAAATGTGCGTTCGACTTGACTTGGAGATTAATCAAAAATATATTGAACAAAAATGATTGACTAACGATTGCTTTTATTAATCAATTAAAATAGTTCTATTTCCAAAATCAAATTAACCCTACTCTATAACAAAACTAAAAAATCATTGTACACATAAACAAAACTCTAATCTCATCCATCCCTCACCAAACTCACACCCCCAAATCTCGTACACCACTCACTTATCAAAAACCACTAACCGCCATCCACAATTAAACCAACCATCCCAACCATCAGAAAAATTCTACGAATCTACTCGAGGCTAGCCTACCTCGCGTGGGGGTAAAAAAAAAGAAATACTCTCGCGCAGAGCCGGTAAACGAGAAACGGAAAGGGCGACGAGAGAAAGGAATATAATCGGGACGAGCGCGCCGACACGCTAAACGACTGGCGCGCTCGGCTTTCGTATGTATTTATTTATATCTATGCGCGCGCGATACGATCGAATATTGGAATATATTTCTATTCCCTTTCCTTTTTTTTCTTCATTCCCTGCGCCGCCCTCTGCCTCGTTCACTTTATGTATATATATTTCGAATTTCGCGTCGCCGGGGACACTTTCCGATTTGCCTCGCGCGCGAATTCCCATTCGGCTTGGAATTTCATTTTCCTCTCCCTTTTGAGAGAGAGAGAGAGAGAGAGGGAGAGTGTCAGGCGGCCGCGCGATTATCCGGCGATTACGGCGCGGTTTCGAAAATTTCATTTTGCCTTATTTTCGTGCGCGGGATTATGCGGAAATAAATGCGAGAGGGCTTGAATGCGTTACGTATTTGGGTTCCCACTGAATTTTAAGATCAAATGAAGTTTGATGTGAGCGAAGTTCGGGCTAAATTATGCTGGGAAACTCGGACGAAAAAATTGACTGTTAAAGTCAGTTGCTCGATTTATGAACGTCATTTTCAAAGAATACCAATGTATGCACAGAAAGATTGACTTATTGTGAAACACTCAGGCCTTGGTTTATTTATAGAATTTTAAAAAATAATTTTTATAGTGTGGAAGTATACTTAATTTTTTCGGTCGATAGTTTAATTTAAATCAAACTTCACTTACAGGCAAGTTCGTTTGATATTCAATTGTACTACGTAGTCTCATTCTCAAGCTCAATTGTAGATATACAAAGTTATGTGCCATTGTTTGGTTTAGATAAAGCGTTGATAAAAACTTCCATTTGTTTATTTATTTACTTAACGGCAATTAAAAGAAATGAACTGAGAAATTATTAAGTAATTATAAGCTAAACTTAATTATATGATAATATTAATCGAATTTAAAAAAGCATTTTTACTTAACGACCTATTATGAAAATGCGCAAATACTCTGGAAGCTTCCAACATTATTCAAATTTATCAAAGATATTAGCGAACAATAAGTACTAAATTCCGTATGAATTTATATCGTTAAGTTTTGCCAAACGAACTTGGCCTCTGACTTAAATATTTTAAACGGACATATTTTACGTTTTTTATGAGTCTCAAATTTAAATGGCTTGACTTGACATTTTTCGCAATGCATATGATTTTGCTCTTTTCAAAGAATCAAATGTAGTAGTTAGTGTCGGATACTTCGTAGACATTAGTCGAGGCACACCTTTCCCGGCTTTTACTACTGGAGCCATACCCTTATGATACTCTCTAAAAATCTGTTCCAAAAAGCAAGCTATCTACTTTAATCCCCAATTTCATAACTATAGCGCAAAGATATCCCAACAACTTCACCACACACGCACACGTTATAAAATTGTCCTTACAAATGAGTAAATTAAAACCGACTTCCCAACACATCGATCAGCGCTCTCTCTAGCATCAAACCTCCATCCCACGTTCCCACATATCCCCCGTCCTTTCCCTAATCCCAAACGCACTCGAACCAAACTAAACGCCAGACCTCTCTCTTATCTCTCAGCGATCGTCAAAACATGATCGAGATACAAGCCGTCTCATCGACACGCCGCGTCTTCTCGAATAAGTGTACATCGAAGCGGCGCCTTGGCCCTGGAATTTCGGAGGGCTCGAAAAAAATGCGAGCTCCTTGTATAATAAGCCAATCCAGCGGCGCCGGCACTCTCTCGATCTTTCTCTCTCGTCTTTTTCCTCTCTCTCTCTCTCTCTCTCTCTCTCTCTCTCTCTCTCTCTTGAACGGCGTGCGCGCGTCTCGTTATCTGCCTCTATCTCTCACTTACTCTTTCATCTTAATGTTTCTCCTTTTTTACGCCTCGTTCTTTAAGGGGGAGAGCGTTTGCGCGCTCGTTACGCTCTGAAGGAATTATTATACAAAGATGCGCGGGAGTAGGATCGTTTTGAGCCGAGTCTCTCTGGAAATTTTGGCCTTTTAGCGAGGGGATTTTTCTTTGGGCGTTCGTGTGAAAATTTTTTTAAGAATTTTAAGGGGATTGTAGTCATTGCTGCTAGATGGATATCCTGCTTTTTTGTTCGCAGTGAAGACTAAGGAATTTTTAATATCTTATTATATTTTATTTCTTTTTTCTTATTGTTTAATGTAAAAATTATTGAAAATTTACTTTGATATGTTTAAATTGTAATTGAGCTTGAGGTAATTATTGTGCATTAACCCGTTTACTATTTAACGAGAAATGGTTGGATGTAATAACTTACTCAGGCCAGTATTTATCTTTAAACAATCTTAATAATTGATACGTAACTCTGAAAGCAGGCTCTCAATTAAGCGGCAACATTTAATTTGGGGCAATTCAACATTTAATTAATACCTTCAGCGTGTAATTGAATGTTATTGAGAGCATTGTGGATCGATAATTAACGAACGGAATTCAAGAATTTACACGTGGCCCATTTCTTAAAGTTTCTTTCAATTAAATTACTATCTAAATCTGAAATAACGAATAAAAATATTAATTAATTTACTTATTTATTCTTCCATTTATTAAATTAAGAGAAGCATAAGCATTTAGAAGGAGTGATCAACATCCCCAACTTTCCTCAAAGTCCCAAAAAGCAACCAAAAAAAATCTCCGCTCCTCCACTCCCACTCTCCGCTCTGGAATCATGAATGAAAATTCCTGAAACCCTTTTCCTCCAGATCTCCTCTCTCTCTCTCTCTTTCTCTTACGCTCGCTCTCTTACAAGCTACCACCACTACTCTCGTCGCCGGGCCGGAGATATCGTTCCTATCCATCAGTCCGCGTAGGAAGAGATCGGAGGGAGAAGGAGAAGGCGGCGGGGAGTAGAGAGAGAGAGAGAGAGAGAGAGAGAGAAGCCCACACGAGTCTGGCCGGATACTCCGACTTCCGGTCCCACACATGGCCAACACATAATATCCTCTCTCTCTCTCTCTCTCTCTCTCTCCGGCGCGCGAGCGGCTCTATGTATGTGTCTGTATGTATGAGTGCGCTTCTTTTACTCGCAACGAGCAGTGGCTTTCTCCTTCTTCGACTGGCTGTGTGTACTGGCAGGCCTTTATGCGTCTGGAGGCTCGCTGGGCTCGATTGGCTGGATTGTCTTTTCGGCTGCGGATCTTGTGTTGACTTTTGGTGATTTTTATTTTTCGGATGTTTCGCTTTTTGTTTTCGGACGGTAGTAATGAGAAGGGATCAAATTGGAAAAGTGCTAAGAATTCGCAAATTTTTTTAACAAAATTTTCAAAAGCGTTATGTTTTTTCAATAATTTTGAGGACTCGCTATATTGAGTGTTTTAGGTAATTATTGGATTAATTCGTTGAGCTCTCCTTCGCTTTGTTTTTTCGCTAGCGTACGCATAACGAGCGTATTTAAAGTGATTCATTGAATAAGGTATATTTTCGTTGTGAGCGCGACTATCTTCCTTCCGACCAGGCTTCCGGAGACTTTTATCTCCTATCTACTTTACGTAACGTTTAATTGTAACTCTTCGAGCATCCTCGAATAATACCATAATCAATTATTTAATAAAACTCTAGAAAAACAAAAGCATCAATAATATTTCTTCAATTTTCGTTATGCAATATTGATTTCGAAACCCTAATCTATAGTAGAATCTGAAAAAGACATTAGATTCACCAAGTTTCCATTTCCCAAACAAAAAAAAACCAGCCATAAATTAAAAAGGGGCATCAAAAAAACAATAACAAAAAACAGCTATAAATAAAGTTAGATAAACACGGCGGAACACAGATTCACTGGAGGCTTGTTTTTGTCAGATATTTCGTTAGCGCGCATCCGCGCCCTTATCCCCCTCTCCTCAGCTTCCCGTCTTCTCTGTCTCTCTCGCTGCAAGCATTTCGATGGGGATTAGCCTTATCGTTTCGCTGGCTCGCTGATAGAGCGCGCGATGCGCTCTGCTCTCGTTTTATTCGGGCTTCTTGGGTGTCTTGATGCTTTCTTGAAAAATACGCGTGTGGCTGAGTGGAGTTAAAAGATGAATCTGGCTGTTGGTTTTTATTAGTTTTGTAATACTGCTTGTGACCATTGGGTCGTTTTCTATTTAGTGGGATACGTGAATTTATGAAGGATACTGCAATTTTATAGACTGCTCGGTGTAAGCATATATTTTCGTAACCTTAATTACAATGTCATTAGTCTTATTATTAAAGATGCGGCTAATTTTAGTTGCTTGAAGTTCTTTAGTAGGTCGATACTTTTGATTATAAATAAGTTCGCTAAACCTATTTACACTTCATCCACATTCTACTACTCTTTTCAAACCAATATCTCCACTTCTTCTATCCAATCAACAATCCCCAAATTCTCATCAACCGCAAAAATCACAAAAAACCCATCCCCAACAACACCCACATCAATCCCTGAACTCATCTAAAAATTACGTCACTCCAGCTCTCTTACCCTCAATCGCAACGAGACTCGGATTGTTTGGCATTTAACGGCGCACAATAAAAATAGACCGGCTGCACGAGCTCACCGCGTGCTCACGCACGCAAAGAGAGCAACCACGAGAGCGTATATAGGTGCTCGCAATGGTAGAGCTACTCGCGCGGCCGATAGAGCCCGACGACGGCGACTTTGACTTCGCGGCGGCGGCGGCGGCGACTTCCGGTCGTCCGTTGACCCCGTGACGAGCCTCCCTTCGTTCATGCCGCTGCTGCGGACCTTTCTCTTCTTGCCTTTTTGCTCTGGATTCTTTTTTTTTTCTCGACTTCTGGTAGAAAACTTTGCTGGATATCGGCGAAAGTATCTACCTCAATCTCGGAAACCTCCCGTCGTTTTAAATGACGCAAACGCCAGCGAAACGGGAAGCATTGACGCGCCGGGATATGTAAGCGGTTGTAGTACGAGCGCACGAAACGGAGTAGAGAATGAAAAGAAGGAAGTCGGGGCCCTCCGTCTCTCTTCCTCCGAGTCTCTCTCTCTTTTTCCCCGCCGCCTTTAAGGCGATCCACTTTTAGACAGCCAGAAAGCCTCAATGAGGTTGTACACCCGCGCCTACGCTCGCTTCCCTCTCTTTCTCTCTTCTCCGCTCTGCATGCTATATCTTTTACTCTCGTCGGATGGCTGTATGTAGGTGCGCGCGCGCGCGGGGCTTGGCGCCGTCGCTGCATCTGATTACGCTCGGGATGATTCGACTGAAAAGATGAAAGGAGCTTCGAATTTTTTTCTATTGTTCGGCTTCTTTATTCTTCGCTTTTCTGATAAATTTTCTGTAAAATAGTTGCAAGTTATAGTTGTGTAATACCGCTCCAGAACTTGCTGTTACACGCGTAAATGAATTTATAAATACACCAGCCAGATCGAACAATCCAACAGCAAGGATAGTATCGGAGCTAGTTTGAATGGCCGTCATACGCTACTCGACGAACTTTTTTTTTTAAAAATAAGAAAAGTCCGCAAATGAGCCCGTCGCAATGTCGGAGGCGGTTACACAGCGCTAGGCGCTTCCTGCGTCTCCGGTATGCAACTTTATGAATGCGTGCCGCCTCCGCGCGCCTCCGTCACATATATGTGTTATATGAGCGGGGAGTAGGAACGCTGAGAGAGAGGGAAAATGAGCGCACTCGCGGAAGAGTTCGCCTCGTTTTGCACGTGATTATATTGTGTTTAAAAATTGTTGAGCTTTTTTTGGTATTGGTTATGCTGTGGGTTAATGTATAGTTTTGTATATTTACGATTTTTCGAGTTTTAATAAAGTTTATGACTATTGGGAATTTTGAAATACTTTATGGTTGGATGTTTGGAGCTTAAAACTAATGACTCTTTTCTGTGATAAAAGATTGTCTTTATATGCAGTTAATCTTTATCCGTGACCCGGATTACCCTAGTCGTAAAATAAATATCAGACCTAGTATTCGTGCTGGCTTCTATAAAATTTATCAAAAAACACATTTTCGGTGTGCAACCGAAGTCATTAAGACAGGAAGTACGAGTACTTTGTTTTTCATAGAGTAATCAAACGATAAAAATTTCCAATATCTTTTTACAAAAATAAAGTACTTAAAGCTCACGTAAGAAAAAAAAGCAAACAAACAGATAACAAAGAAAAGAAATTCTCATCCCAATCATTACGTCGTAAAAATCATCCATTTCCCTTAACTTTCCTCAGCAGCAGCCACCCAATCCATCACAGCAATCATCACACTCCAATACTCGAACGCTCAACTAACCTGAAGCCTCTATACGAATTCCTAAAAAGAAACGGGAAACGTCTCGCATGCAGCTCTGCAGAAGAGACTGGCCTCTGACTCTCGTGTCATTGAAGGAGCGAGCGCGCTTTCGCGAGAAGCTCGTGGGAGTGCGTCATAGATGGGAAAGATACGCGAGAGGCGCGCGTTATATGTCTCTGCGTATATAAGGCGCCGGATGCGAGAGCGACTTTTTCTCGCTTGCGCGAGCGCGAGTTTTGTAAAAGTATACCGCGAACGAGTGTGCCGCGGGGAAGTGGGCTCTTGGTGTGGGGATTTGAGGGTGTGGCTGTGCTGATGGGGGTTGGTTCTGAGGGTGGCTTTTGGTTGGGTTTAGTGAGAGGAGAAATTTTCGTTTTTTGTAATGATTGGTTGATGTTTAACTGAACGGGAGAGTGTTAGTTGCGAGGGGGTTGACTTAATTTTTGGGATTTGTATTGCTAAACTGTGAGAAAAACTGATGTTGCAGTGCAAGTTATAGCTATTTTTAGTAATAGTTAAAAGAGAGATTGTTAATGAAATTTCAGAATCAGAAAATAAAACTAGAGAAAAAACAAGCTTTAATGTATTACAGAATAATAAACAAAGTAGACTGGTCCAAAGTAATTTTAGTTTAATTATATGCAACGTGAATGCATTATAAAGAATTCATAAAAATCCCGTTGATCGATTTTAAGAAAACTTCATAGCATTTTTAGTAATCAACTTACATATTACAAGATCTTATATAGAAACTATTTTTTAAGATTTCTCTTACAGTAGGTACTACGAATTTCTATTACTTGAGTTTTTCGGAACGTTAATCAAACCATTTTTACTTCCTTCATTTACTGATATCTCAAATCATATCTCAAAGTTCCAGTCAAACCCGTAACTCCTATAGTTATTAATTTCCTCCTGTTAAATTTCATACTCGGCAATTAAAAATCTAGACGAATACGTTAACAATAAATTTCCAAATCAAACCTCAAAGTAAATTGGCCATCCACTTAAAACAAAAGCTCGCATCCACATCAACGCTCACACCCACGCAGCGGCCATTTTTCCAACCGATTTAAAATCCCAGCTCGGCGCATTAACATTTCCAAGAACCGCACGCGCACGCGGCCATTCGAGTAAAACTCGACCCGAGCGCAAATTCCTTGCCGCTGCAACAAGCTTTTAACGAAACACCGCTGCGACTTCCGTCTCCGCAGCGCATATACTTACAGCACGAAACGACAGTCCTGACGTCTGTATATACGTGGATCCACGTTC
Source organism: Eupelmus azureus (assembly GCA_030522685.1). Classification (NCBI taxonomy): domain Eukaryota; kingdom Metazoa; phylum Arthropoda; class Insecta; order Hymenoptera; family Eupelmidae; genus Eupelmus; species Eupelmus azureus. The sequence goes on along the minus strand of JAPYZA010000629.1, from coordinate 21,531 downwards.
AACGAGCTGTACACGTGCTGCTGTTTCGTTTACGCGAGGTGGTTTTTAAATTTTCACTTAAAAGCTGCTTCGCATGCTTTTTGGAGAACCGGCTGTTCTTTTAGGCAAGAGCTCGGCCATTTCCGGGCGAGTAAGGAATTTCACGCACGCGTACGCAGAGTCTAAATATTACTCAGATGGCTATATAAACCGGAAAGCCGCAGCGTCTGCACAGCTCGCCCTTCGGCCGTAGCGCAAAAAATCGTCGCGTTAATCCCGCGACGACTGACTCAGCAAGGATTCGTCACGACATAATGACGAGCTCGCGCTCGTAAAGCCGGGTACAAAAATAGCGAATCGCGCGTGCAGAGCTCCATAGATTTTCCCAGTGTACTTTTATAGTCAGGCTCGCGCTCGAAAGAAACGTCATCGCGAGCTTGTATATATACATGCGAGCGCTCGTTTTCCGTTCTGCCTCGTCGTGCGGCCTATAAGGGTTCATTTTTATTTAAATCGCGGGCATGAAACGGCGTAATTCAGCGGTTGCTCGTTGCGACAGCGCCGCGAGGACGTAACGGGACGCGGCGCCTGGCGCAATATCCATCTCTTGATGGAATTCCTCAGCCGCGATCTTTTTCACTTATGCATAGCCAATTTCATCGTACCGCTGTTGTAAACTTACAGATAAAATCGTATGAATATCCTTCTGATAAATACACAGGGCCTCGAAACGAACAAGTAGCCCCCACGCATATATACTCACCCCACACGCAAATCCGAACTCGAGCCTCGCGCAAAAGCAGCTCAGCTCTCGCTATGCATCCCGCAACGATAATTACGCTCACGCAACCATGCACACCACACATACACAGAGAGTAGCGCTCTCCTCACGGCATGCAAGCAGCGCTGCGCTGAGCGAGGCTCATTGACATTTTTCCCCCACTACCAGAGCTCGCTGCTGCTGCTGCTGCTGCTGCTGCACTCTCCTCCTCCGCGCGCTGCGCCTCGTGTTGTACGCGTCTTGGCCGGCTAGTAGTCGTCGGTCCATTCACCACTCGGCGCTTGCCGTAACTCTGTCTCTCTCTTGCCTGCTCGTTCGCTCGCTCGGTCTCGTGGGTACACGAGCTCCGGCTGAGCGGCTCGAGCGAGAAGCTCGCTATATTTGTGCATTCCAGTGCACTGCGGGAATGAGCGCGTGTTTGCGCGCTCGGGCTGCCTGGGAGATTGGGATTTTTTAAGGTTTTTTAGAAGACTTTGTTTTTAGGCTGGGTTAATCGAGTTCATTATTTTTAAATTGATACAATGATTTTTTCATATATTTCTCCTGATTAAAAAATTTGATATCTTGAAAAATGTATTCTCCAAAAGTCGTACACAGCGCAGTCCCCAAAAACTCCTTGAAAAAGAACAAAAATTCACCTCACGCGCCGCTCACGATCCGCGGCTCCCTCGCAAAGCAGCTCTGCATTATTCGCGAGCGCGCAAATTCCCCGAAAATCGCCGAATGACACCTGGTTAGCATTGCGCGCATATATCCACGCTTCCTTACATCCAACTCGCTCTCCTCAAGAGCCGAAAGAACGAGAGCGCGCACGAAAAAAAGGGAGCAGCGAGAAAGAGGAAGAGAGCAGCGTGCGCGCACGGGCATGAAGAGGAGGGAGGGGGGGGGGAAGAGGAATTTCCTGTTGTGAGCATCTCGGCGGCAGAGCGAGCGAGAGAGAGCGGGTGCATCTGCCGAGCGCGCGCGAGCGGCGGGTTCTTAACCCCTTGGCCTCTTGCGCTCTATCTGTCTCTCCTTTCTTCCTCTCCTCTTCTATATAGCCTTCCTTCTCTCCCTCTCTCTCTCTCTGCGCTCCCGCACGGCGCTTCTTTTATTTTTTTTTCCTCCTTTTTATTTCGGACGCGCGTATGCCCCTCGAGCCAGACGCCGTCGCCGTCTCTTTAATTCACTGACCGATCTCAATATTTATATTCATGAGCGCGCTGGTATATATGCCCGCCGTGGGTATCCGGCCGAGGAGGGAGGGAGAAAGGCCGTTTCCTCTCGCTCTGGTGTCTAGCTCGTGGAAGGCTAGACGCGAATTTAGAGCTGAGCGAGAGAGCTGGCTATAGCCGCGTTTTTCGGATGTTTCTTCAGCAAAGAGGAGCGGGTTATGTAGTGCGCGAAGATGCGCTTCCTGGTGCGACGAGCTGGCTGGATGAGTTATTTATGGAGATGCTGGTGAAAGGATTAGGTGGGAGATTCGGAATGCTAAGACTGAATTTTGTTTTTGTTTTTTTTGAATATTTAGGTTGTTAATGTTGCATTGGTTATAGCGTAGTTTTGCAATTGAAAGTTTAATAAAATAGAAAAATTATGGTTTTCTAACAAACAAACAAAATATTTCAAGTCCTTCATTCATAAATTATTAAACCTGATTATTCAAAAACTCGCAAACAATTCAAAATAATCAAAACTCACTGCACTCCAACAAAAGAAAATCCCCACATTTCGCAATCTTCCCAACCCAACCTACTCAGCACCCAGCATCAGCACGCGTCCAGCTCACATCTCCCTTCATCCAGCAACCGATAACTCACGTGGGAGGAGGAAGAAGCCTCAGCAGCAGCCCACCAGTCCCACACGGCCGCGGCGGCCTAAAAAACAGCGCCGGTGGTCGCATTCCAGCAAGTGTCGCATTCCTCAGCGCCCGATATTTCAGATATCATTTCCCCCCCCCCTCTCTCTCCCCCCACGGTTTCCCCGCTTTTCCACAGCGCACATGTGTACACACAGCAGCTAGCTACCCAGCTAGCTAGCTGGTAGATTCTTTTCAGTGTACACGAAAGACCGGCACCGTTATGAATGCGCGCTCGTAAGAGAGACAGACAAGTGCGCGCACTCGACTTCTCTAATGCAGCCGCCGCGCGGATATTTTCTTCTATGCACAGCTGTGTGAGAGCAAGTGCAGGAGAGAGACTGTTTACCGTTTCTGTGGATGAGCTGCTCGCTGTGGAATTTTGTTTTCGCGCGGAGATTTTTTTTCTTTTGCTTGGCTGATTGGGATGTTGGGGGAGAGTCGGGCTTTATTGATTGTGGGGTTCGATGTTTCGTTTTGTTCTTTTTGGGTTGAAATTTTTTAGTCGTTTCGATGGTTGACTGTTTCTCTAAGTGTCCCCTTCACGATTCATTGCATACATTTTTGCTATTCTAAATAAATTGCAACGAAATCTACACCCAGTTTTTCAAATTCTAGTATCAAATATAAAATTCGAATCGAAACTCTAATAAGTAAGTCCAATAATGCAAAAAACCATTAATCGCACACTCAAAAAACTCAAAATCTCAAAACAACCCACCTCCCCCAAAAAAAACCATGACCCCGCAAAAAAAATCCGCGAGAAGTCCAGGCGACCCAAGCACGTCCCGGTAGGAACAAGAGAGAAAAAAAACCGTTAAAAGGAAGGAACGCGCTCGGCGCTCTCCGTCCTTATACTTTACGCTCGCTCTCTCGCGCATTCCTTCACGCTGTCTTGCCGCTTTATAAGGTTAGGTGCGCCATGCGCGCCGGCGCATTGGCGTAATTCAGCCGCGCGTTATCGAGCATATATATACAGGCATGCCTACTACGTAACCGAGCGTCTCCCAGCAGCAGCACAGCAGCGGCGACGAAAATCTCCCGGCGATGTAAATCATAAGGCTTGATGAGACTTGCTGCTCTCGTCGGGACGAGCGCGCCCCGCGGCGAAATAATTGCGCGGCTTTTATTTATGCGCGCGGGCCCCGGCTTCCTAACGATATCAGTTTCGGGAAGCTTTTAATTTCCAGGGCGCCGACGCTCCCTGGAATTCGCGTTAAGGTGTCAAGATGTGGATTCGTGAGAACGTGGAGCTGTGAGGTGCGATTGTTTTTTAGAGGGGGGATTATTGTGGGTAGCTCTGTGGGGTTTGAGATTTTTTGGAAGTGATAGAGAGTGGAGACTAAATTGGGTAGAGTTGGGACTTGGGAATTAGTAGTAGAGTTTGTGTGGAGAAGTGGAACAATTTAAAATGTCAGCTTATTTTACGTGCAAAAGTGCAGAGTTTAAAATCGGTTTGAATTTAAACGAATGAAAATGAATTACACGTAGGTATACTGATATTTTCCTCAGTCAAAATTAGTACTATAAATATTAAATTTTAATCATAAATTACAAAAATCATGGATTTTCTTAAATAAAATTTAAACAAATCAAAATTTTCTCCCACGCCTTTCCCATCACCCCCCAAACAATCCCATAAAAAAAGCATCCACAATCACACCACACCGTATCAGCACTCTCTTCATTCCGCTTACACATCTACACACGCTCAGAGCAGCTCATGAGCCTCGCGAGATTCCAGAGGCAGCTCATACAGTGGCACAGACGCGCCGCCACGCCACTGACCTTAATAACTCAAACGGGCGCGTTCCGCGCGTACTTCGCGGATGACGATGTATCGACAAGGTCCGCAAGCGCGGCCGGCTGCATATCAATCCTGCCTCATGCATCTATGTCTACCTCCCACTCCCAAAGCGCCACGGGACTGCGTCATTTTCTATCTCCAGCCTGCTGATGCGCTTTTCTCTGCGCTAAGTCGACGATGAGTTGTGTGGAATGTTGAGGAGGGGGGGTTATGAATGAATGCTGGCTTTTTGGATTTGATGACGTGATTTTTTTACGTTCGGGTGTGAGTTTGTCAGTGGTACTGGATCGATTTGGTTTTTGTATTTTATTCTTATATATTTAGATTAAGGCAACAGCTTATTCGCTGAAAATTTTGAGAAACTTATCGAGCAGAGATTGCGCCACCTTCATTCATAAATACTCCCACTCTTGTTTACGCGCTTACAATTTAATTTTTTACGCGCCCTAATGAAGATACGTTATCGGCCGCGTGTTTTTCAATAAAAGGAGTCCCAAAATAGAAAGTTATTTATTTAACTTTTATCTATAATGACCGGCGCCGCGAGTGAGCTTTTCCCATACCGAAAGAGCCGTGAGCCTCTCTGTCAACAGCTGGGCCGATTCTTCGAAAAATTTTCGGCATCTCGCGCATTTTTTTCTCACACGCGCCTCCGTATCTTGTACCAACTCGGCCCTTATCTCCCGGAACCTCGCTTCTTCTTCGTGTTCTTCTCGCCGCTTGCTCTCGTCCTTTTTCTCCTCTTATCGGTCGCCACTCTCGCGCCTTAGTCGATTTACGAGATATTATTGCGAGCAAAAATCTATTTGCGCAAACCGCACTATATAAAGCAGAATTCCAACATTATAACGAAAGAAGAAAACTGTACAAGTACGAAAAATAAAAAGTCTTTGCTAAACTTTCTTACAGGAAAGTATAAAAGCCGGCCGTGAAAGAAAAGAGCAGTCGCAGAATCGAAGAAGCGAGTTTCGGCGCGAAAGCCGCTTAGCAAGCTTCCGATGCATTATCTCGCGCCGTCGCCGGCGTCGCGGGGATCCTCATAATTCGTGCGATGCAACAAGTGCGTTCTGGGAATTTTTCTATCCGCCTATCTCCGGGCGATTCTCTCTCTCTCTCGCTCTTGCTACCCTTTTGGTTGCGAGCTTTTAGGATTGGGAGATATTTTTATTTTGCAAATTTTTTGGAAGTTGGGAGGAGATTGGGTGAGAATTGTTTTGAGGTGGTTCTGCTGTATATAGTTTTTGTTTATAGAATTTAGTAAGACAGAGAACACACACAGCTTTAATAAACATTATTTTTTATGTATAGGAATATTCTTGCAAAATTTCAGATCGATTCACCATCTATGTTTTTACGTATATAGATAAATGATAATTCTGTAAAAGTAATTTTAAATTAGTAATTAACGTTTTAAAATCTAGACAGTGAATTAATCTGAAATTTTGCAAGAGTATTCTTGAAGATGAAATTTAATTTTTTCAAAAGTTTCTCTCCAAACAAATTGTTTGTTATAACTCAACGGTTTTAAAAATAAATGATTACTTCTATACTAGAGTAAGCTTCTTATATATAATAAAAATATATTTTTATTTTCTGTTTCAGGTAAGTTTCTCCGGATTTGGCATTTCTTTCTTTTAAGCCTTTGTGTAAGTAGCTTCTTTCTTGATTCACAATTCCAAATACAATCAAATTAAAATTTTTAAAAAATACCAGGCAATGTTTATACTCTAAAGCGTATTAAATTGGTATGATATAAGGTTTGGTACAAACGAACGTTCCATTATTTTTAATCTCTTCAAGTAATTCAAAATTCTCCAACCAAGCCTTTTACTTGCAAAATTCTTCACCTATATACCAGCTTCTTTCAACCACAAGCACACACATACAATCCGGTAATATCACAACTCCTTACATCAGTCCTTGCACGACCTTACACACTCACACATACACACACAGAGAGAATTAATCGAGCGGCAGCTCTAGGGGGATGGCGCAACGCAACGCCGTCTCGATTATATACGTAGGCTGATACACACAAACACACACATACACATGCATACACACACACATGGACACACGGCGCGGTGATTCCGCCCGGGCAATATTTAATTTCCGGTTTCCTGCGTGGAAACGTTCACCTCAAAGGCGGCGCGCTGCCGCTCGCTGCCTACGACGCGCGCCAGCCTCGTTTATACTGCATATATATTTTTCTTGCCTCTCTTGCTACATCGCGCCCGATTGTATGTATATATACGAGAGCGCCTGAGCGTGTGTGGTCCGAGCTGGAGCTGTGATCGTAGGTTTCTTTCTTGATGCTCTAGTTCTAGAGGGAGGGCTGAAGTTTTGGTTAACAAGGGTTAATCGACATACAGTTGCGTGGATTTTTTTTTTCGAGTTAACTTTCGAAGGAACGCGACAGTGGGTGTTGCTGTTTCGTTTTAAGGAATTTGGTTTATCGTATTATTTATTATACGCGTATAAGAAATGCTTTTTAAAATGTTTTTTCTCAATTTAAAATTAACGATCTAAATAAAATGTGAAAAATTGATAAATAAAACAAGCATTAATCTCCAACAAAATATTAACAACAAATCCTCTAAATAAATTAGAATTTCAAGAAACTCAATCTTCAATCAAATACAAAGCACGCAACAACCAAAAACAGATCCTTAATTAGGTCACCAGTTCTTCACCCATAGACCCGCAAGAAAAGAAAAAAAGAAACAGTCAAACTCTTGTACCGTCCAAGCCCAGACACCATAACCGAATTCGGCGCTCGGCGATCTATTATAGTCGTGCGTACGCGCCAGCGAGCGACGTACTTCCTCCCCCCCCCCCCTCCTCCGGCGCTGCTTCCTCTCTCCTTCCGGTCCTCTCGCTTGCACCGCGCATATATACGCATAATCTATTCTGGCCGATGTTCTCGTACTACTTTATATAAGCGGCTCGGCGTTCTTAAGATTTTTTAGATGCCGTTTTTGTTGCTGTTGTTATTTCGGGAGGACGGAGAGTGCACTAGTTGAAAGGTGAATGAGATGAGCGGATAGTTTTTTAAATAATTTTCTATGTTATAATTTATTGTATTTTTACGTTGCTTTAACGGAAAAAATTATTATTTTGGTTTTGTGAAGATGTCTTTGAAAAGTTGCTTGGCGGATTGGTATTACAACACATGATGCGATGCAAGTAATAAACTGATTTTGGCGCAATAACTTTTGATTACACTTTCACGTTTGCAAGAAAAAATGGCGTGGCAAATATTGATGCGAACTGAAGGCCTATAAAGGAGCGCGCGTGCATGCATCAAAGGTTCAAGATGCAATGTGTTAAAGATTGATTGACTGATTGATTGATTGATTGATTGATTGCTGCATTATTACGGGCATGAGTAGCTCTTGTTACATGGAACCACATGCATTCGTTTGTTTGTGTCACATTTTCCATTGGAGCTCATTATATTTTTCAAGCGAATCTCGCGCAATTTACTGTTTGTTTCGCAATCGAGTTCTTTTTATAAAGAAATTGTTTTCTAAACCCGATAATTGAGAATTTTTTAAAAGTAATAGGCGATTCACTCTAATGGTTATTAACTTAATTTAAATTTTAAACAGCACTTCCGGATGTATAAAATCTACTGTCACCAGCGTAACTATAAACGGATGTTTAGTAAAAGTTTAGCTTCAAAAGTTTGAAGCTACTAAACTATTCCCTAAAACGTTGAAAATCGAGAAATTATACACTTTTTATGTGGGACGTGAATTCGACAGCGTTAGGCACTCGGGTATAATTATCTTTGGCTCTAATCTTTACAATCCGCCCATCCGCTTCCAGAACTTCAGAAACAGTGAAAAAAGTCCCATGGCTTCAAAAGCGACCACAGTCCTCTCTTTATAACTTCAGCCATAGTTTTTTCTTCTTTTATGATACTTTAAAAGCAGCTTGCGCTGTTTAATCGTGATTCGTTTTTAATATGAGCTTTATAAATTGCATTATTCATGCTTCTATTATGAGACGCTAATGTTGTTTGAAGTTTCATCTAAATAATTTACTTTTAAACTTCTTTTTTTTCTGAAAAATGCATCAATCTACAATTCAAAGTCGTTTTACAATTTTATACACGCCTCTCTCATCATTTAACAAACTTTAATAAATTTTGTCGAAGAACCCTTTCCATCACCAATCAAAAAACCATTTCAAACTCCCACCAATAACTTCAAACTATCCTCCCAAAACTCCCAACCCCCACCCCCCATCCGGCCGACTCGCCGGCAACTTCATCTTCATCCTCCCCGAAAAGCCTCTGAAAAAAACGCGCAACAGGACGTACTCTGTTTGCAGGTCCGTTCGTCGTCGTAGTCGGCGGCGGCGGGCCGCTCCGTTCCGAGAAGTAACGGGTCCGCTCTCGCGCTTTATTCCCCGGCTGTATATGCTCCTTGCGAGTCTGCGTGCTCCCCGCCCCTCCGCCTCGCCGATTGGCTTCCTCCGCCGGCGTCCCCCACTCCTCTCTCTCTTTTTCGCCTTTTCGCGCACCATCCCCCACCACTTCCACCAGCTTTTTTAGCTAACGCTTAGCTTTCGGTTTTTCGAATATGTAGCTATGTGTGTGTGAGTGTGTGTATGAGCGGCGGCGCGCGCTCAGAGGCGTATGACCCCGAGAAAGGGGGTTTTCTGCAGTGCATTGAGATGGGTTGCTTCTGTGGCTTTTTGAGGATTTGGTGGATTTTTATGGGGTTTGATGATTGTTGGGTTGGGCATTGATGAGATTTAGGTGTAGGTTATTATAAAGTATCTAGATATTCGCTGGTAAGTTTTATGTGGATTTTAAAATGAAAATTTTAGTTTTCTGTAAGTTTAATAACTCTTTATTTTAAAAAATTAAAATATTTGGCAGAGTATCTTAATCTGAATATAGTCTCCGTCAGCACTTGTTGATCCTATATATTTCAAAGATGTAAGACAACTCTTTCAATGCTTTAGTGTTTGCGCAGGCTATAGTTAATGATCTTGTTATATTTCACTATTTATTTAGGTTCATGGTAATAAAATACAAAAATTAAAAAGGACATTTTAAGGTGAAATGTTCACTTGATTATTACTGACTCAGCAGATGTGCTGAAAACATTTCAATCTAGCTGAAAATAGTTATTTGAATGCAAAACTCAATTTTTTGCATGTTCATAGTAGGGTCAGAATAGTAGTCCGTGAAATGAAATTTTACAGCTGTAATACTAAAAAAAAATAAATATATTTTTCCGTAATTTTCAAACTAACAATTTGTTCAGCTATAAAAAAAAAGATTCTACATTTTCCTATTAAAAGTTAAAATAATCGTATTATTTTAGTAAACGTAATCAATGAAAAATGATACATTATATATGATTCCTGGAATATGCTCTGTAAAACATATTACAGTAATTAAATTTTCTCTCATCACTTTCGTACCTTTTAATTGGATTTTATTGATTACTTTACTTATTGCAAGTACACATAAGCCGTGTAATAAAACTTATATAATAATTTTACAGGTCACTAAATTGAATTTCGTTAAATAATAAACGTCAAATTACTAAAAACACTAAACAATTGAATATTCGACGATCAGTGAAAAACGTTACAAGTAAAAATCCGTATAGCTAGAAAAATTAGAAACGCACACCGCAAGAAGTATCTAAATTACACATTAGGCAGAGAAACACGAGAATCGGATCTGAAAAGTCGGAAGGAGAGTCGACCAATTAGAGCTATGGCGTTCCGAGTTCTTAACCCCGTCGACCCATGCGCATAGGGGAAATGACCGTAATGAAAGAAAACGGAAATACTTTTACATTAATACAGTTAACGTAATTAAAAACTCTGAAGCAACTCTCATTAACGCTTTTATGCAGTGTTTTAATTTTACTCGCGTTGACAGTATATAATTTTTCTTTAATACAATATTAAACACAACCGTCACAGCGAGCATTCTTTTTTCAAATTTTTAGCTAAACTTATAAAGTTATTAATCCAGCCAGCAACAACAAACCCCAAAGCCAAACACAAAACGCTCGCGATTATGGCCATAATGCGAACAGATTTAATGCTCGTTCTCTCTCTCTCTCTTTCTCCCTTTCGTGTGCCGCAACACGCGGATAGCATGTCTCTGTGGCCGCGGCCTGCGCAAAGTTTACCGCGAAGTCTGCACGCTCGGTTGACCCTGCGTTTAGCTATATATTGCCACAGTCTGCGTTACTTTTGAATGTCAGACTCGGAGAGCCGCTGCATGAAGACGCCGGTGTGATTGAGATTACGAGGTCTGAATGCGATTTTGAACTTGTTGAAAGTAGTCTTGATGGATGGTGTAGATTGTAGATTAATATTGAATATTCATCAAGTGCGTAGAGTAAAATTTAATTAAGGTAACGGTTAGAGAAGCGGCTTTAAATAACGTAGTCAAAGTCTAGACGAAACGTTTACACGAGAGCGGCCGCTTTGAAATTTTCGATAATAATGCGATCTTGCTCAACGAAGTTACAATAAATTCACGCATACATTCAGACTAACTACATAAAGCAGCATCTGTATATCTCCATATAAACGAAAGAATGAAGCTTAAAATTCAATCCAGTTGTCGCCCCTCTCCCTCCCTCTCCTTTCCCCGAGACCTTGCGAATAACCTAACCTCCGATCACTTTCACCTTCTATGGCTCTCCCATCACCACCCGAGCCAATGACCTTTCTCTCTCCCCAATCCCATCCTAAGGGCAGCACACTCGCTCCGAAACTCGCGCTCTCAGGCGCGTACGCGCTCGCTCCACTCGCGCACTCAACACATATACACACACAACATTCTCAGCCATATACGTGCCGCTCCGAGAGAGAGAGAGAGAGCGCGATGTGCGCACTGGCGTGCTGCGCAGGTGCCGCCGTAGCGGCGCGGCGGCGCGTCGTATCTCTCTCTCTCTTTCTCACACACTCGGCGTGGCTGCTCTTTGCTCTAGAGCCGTGCTCCGAGTGCTCCCCCTCTCGCTCGCGCGGCCGAGCGCCGCCTCAGTGCGCCTCGAGCCGTCCGACCGATAGCAGTGCAGCCGCTTTTGTCGCGAGTTTCTTCGTTTTCCCCCTCCCCACCTACCCTTCGCTGCGCTGTGTGGCCACGATACTACACTCGTGCCCCTGTAGTAGTGTGACTCGCGGGCGCGGGACGCGCACGCGCTCCGTCGCGATTTTCTCTCCCCCCGCGCGTGCACGTGTGCAACGATAACGAGAGAGAGGCTGTTTTTCCTCCACCGGAACGCCGCTAACCCTTCCAGCGCACGCTGACTTCACGTGGCTCTATCTGCTCCTGTCTGTGTGCCGCCTCAGTGGTTGTAATATTAATTTAGTTGGTGATAAGAACCTAGTGCGCGCGCCGAAAGAGTGTGCAAAGTGCCGAGACACTGGATTATTCGGACGCGGGCTCTGTGTGGAATCTCGCGCGGAAGTGACACGAAAGAGAGAGAGAGAAAAAGAGCGACGGAGAGAGTATTAAAGTGTGCCAACTGTGCGTCGATAAGGAGAATGAAAAAAAAAGAAGCCACGATGAATAAGGAGCTGGGAAAAATGAACGTCTACGAGGCGGTTCGGGGCAGCCAGGGCTCGCTAAGAAGAAGAAGAAGTGGAAGAAGAAGAGGAGCACACGACGCGCCGCTCGATCGGCCGCCGGAAACGACGCGCGCGATACACTCACACACACATACAGTCAGACAGCGAGACACACATGTACGCATATACACACACGTACGATTGCGCGCGCGCTCGCTCCGGAGCTCGCGGCTGACGTCACGCCTACTACTACACCGAGTGCTTCCGGTTCATGACTCGCTCGCTCTATAACCACGAGGCGTGTGCTCTGTCGCGCTGTATATGTAAGAAAAAAATAATGTGTGGAGCTCTAGCCGCCGCCTATACACGCTCAGGATCCACTGGACGCGTTAACGTCGCCTTTGACACCGGTAATTGGACCATATTCTTCAGAAATTGAGTGAAAGAGAGAGAGAATGAGTGAGTTCTTTGGTATATATGTATATATATGTATATACGTGTGCGTGTGCGCGATGCGCGCGCGCGCGCGTTAATGGCCCTTGTACGGTCACGCTCCCCGCGCCCGCCGCTGGCGCATGTGTGCGCGCTCGTACTATAGAGACTTCCGGCCCGCGCAGGAAGCGAGACACACGTGTCCCCCCCACCCACCCTCCCCCTACAGATCTGCCTCTGTATGAGTGCGTCTGTATTATATGCGCGTACACATACGCCCCGAGCAGAGTCAGACTATTGCCTCCTTTCTTTTTGCCCTCTCGCTCGATCAGAAATATAAATATACGCGGACGCCTAGAGAAGCGCGAGAACGGAAAAGTAGAAAAGGTCAAGTTTAGTGTGGCGCCGAGAGCGCGAGTGTGAATCCCCCTTTTTCTCTCTTTCCTTTTCGCCCGCGAGCGCTTTTTTCGCCGCGTTTCGTCAAGCGCGCCGGCCTGACGGGCCGACAGTGCGATGGGCGTTCGATTGCGCGAGCGCTCTGTACTCGGCTTTTTGCGTATCGCGGATTTTCGCGCGCATTTTGACACTTGTTGCGTGCTGTACTGCCGCGCGACTCTGCTGCTTGTATAGCGAGAAATGGTTTTTTTGCGTTTGTCAATTGTATTCGTAAATTTTCGATTAATCGCAATAATTTTTTTTTATTTTGGAATCTTTTATTTTTCGAAAACGGTACGAAATAACGAATTTGAACACACTGCAATAATTTTACCAACTCCCAACACTATTAAATAGCTCAAACCCTCTATTTCCTCCAACCTCAAACTCCGCTCTCGCAAGGATCTCCAAAAACCTGCTCCTTTGTGTATAACCCACACCGAATCAGCCCGCCAGCATCGAGCCGCGCGAGAAAAAGCGGAGCACTGTAAGCGCGTTGACGCTCGGCCGATATATAGCTGCCTGCCGCTCGCGCGCGCGCTCCCAAAGGGTTAAAGACCTTGAGAGAGCATTAAATCAATACGCGCGGGGCAAGAAGACAACGTAGCCGCTCGTCTCCGCTCCGTTATGCTCCGAGGGCCCCTCTCCGCGAGCGACGCAAAAAAAAGCACAACAGCATAAGTGTCGTGCCAGCGATTCTCACGACCTTGCGATTCGCTGGAATAAAAAGCCGAGCGTAATGGATTCGAGCGCGAAGGTAAATAAAAAGGGACGATGGGGAGTTGAGTGTTGGGCTGATTGTTCTTTTTTGATTGTTTGAGTGTGTTTGTTTATTAGGTATTGAGGATAGTTTAGTGGCTTTTGGTGCTGCCATAACCTAGAAGCTTGGTCACGTGGTACGCGAGGCTTCGAGTTAACCGCAGTTCGAATCGAAGAAATCTTTGTCAGCGGCGCGTCTTCGGGCCTGTTTGCTTGACCTTATTCCATATTTATCCGCAAAAAATGTTAAAAATTAACGCACGCGGAGGAAAGATAAAAGAAGCGCCGTTTAAATAACAAACATTATTAATCTTGATTAAATATTCATTCGAAATCAATAATTTCTCCGTGCTTCATGAATACCGAATCGAACGTATTTATACACGCGGAGCTCGCTCGCCAGAGAGCTTGGGAATTCAGCTCGCGGAATTTCGAGATTTGAGAGCAAGAGAGATAGAAAGAGAGAGAGAGAGGCGTTCTGCGCGCGCGTCATCGGCCAGAGCGCGGGGATGTCTTTTTTCCTTTCCCACGCGCTCGGCGAGCGAGCGAGCGCGACTCATTATGAATGAATTTTCGGCCTCGGATTCAGTATTCCCCCGTCGCGCCCGCCAAGCTTGACCAGTGACTCTCAGTCGCGATATTTGCATTTTTTTACGCGCACGCCCGGAGCCGATTCTCCTTTTTTTTGGGAGCGTGGGACTGGCCGTTTTTGCGAGATCCATTGGTGTGTTTTGCAGGTTTATTGAGGTTTTTGTGTTTGCTTTGAGGTTAGGTTTGTTTGAGGTTATTAATGCTGAAGTTCCTGAAATTGATTAACAGATAAAATCTCCTTGTATTTTCTAAATAATTATTTTAATACAAAAATATTGTTTATGATTAAAACAGATTATGTAGAACGGTACAATATTAGCAGGATATTCAAGGTTATGTTTGCATTTATAATCATCTGAAACAATTACTTTCAATTCGATCAATAATGCATTGCCGACTCATTAACAGCTATTTTAAGATTCAAATTCAACTTCACTTACAAAAGCAATAAAAAACTCGATCAAACGACAAAACCAGCCGCTTCGCGACATCCTTTGCAGGCCGCCCCTAACCTTATGATCCATCACAGCGAAAGAAACGCAATCCTCGCACAGAGGTTGACATAACTGACACTCGGTTAATCGGAAATTTCTCGGTGTGTGTATGTGTAAATGCAGTTGGAAGAGGATTCGCCAAAAAGAAGAGCGAATCGAGGTCGCGCCCTTTTCGGAATTAAAACGTCGCTCTAGCGGACGACGTTAAGCGGGACTCGGAGAGAGAGAGAAAGAAACTGCATTCTAGACTTCTCGTCGACGAGTCATGTCCAGGAATTCGTCTGATTGTTGAGCGCGCCAGATGCACTATCCGCGACTGTTGAATTTATTTTATTTGTTCAATGTGCTCTTAGCTTTTGTCAAGTTCAACGAATCATTGCATTATTAATCATATCCCACAAGAAAACTTAAAAAACAATAAAAACTAAACATAAAAACATCCATCGAAATAAACGACAATTCGAAAACCGTACGTAAGTGCCCCAGCTAGCAAACGTGCATCATCGGCATTCCTTCCTCAATTTTTTTGCACCCGTCGATCGTTCTCATAACGCGATCCACGCTCCGATCAATTCCAGCTCTCCTCGCGGCTCTCTCGCCAAGCGCGCGTTCTCCTTTCTTATATTTACATAGCGCGCGACGCCGCGAGCACGCGCAAGCCAATCGGCTTGCGTCATCGTCCTGCCTGCCTGGCTTGTGCCTGCCGCGAGTCTTCGACGTCGTCGCGAGTCACGCGAGTTAACAATTTGCGAGCGTCCTCTCGTCTAAATAAGAATTTTCGTTGTTATCGCTTGGAGAAATTTCATTTTCGGAGCTTTTAATTGTCGAAGAGTGGGTTTGGTGGATTTTGTGCGGTGGGCTCTTCGGTTTTGGCGAAGAGAGGAAGTATTTTGATTTGGAGAGTTGATTTAATGTGTGGAATATTTAAAGGTAATGTGATTTTAATTTATGTTGGGAGAGTTGAAATTTGACTGTAAGAGAACCCTTGACTTGTTTGCTCGTTCATTTGTTTTGGTTTTCGTCTAAGTAATACAGGTTTCGTTGTTATTGTCCACTGGACGAACTTTAATCTTATCCGCTGGAACAACAAGCATCGTACATGATTTCAAATATCGCCAGAAATTCGTTAAAACCAAAACTCTCTATTACAAATTATTCTCGTGTTAATATTACACCAGCAATAAATTCTAAACTTGTTCTTCGAATAGAACACTCAAACCGGCGCGATACAAGAGGAAAGAAATCACTTGGAAACTATCAGCCGTAGATAAAATATATTTCTCAACAACACTTTAGCCTCGTTAATCATTCGACACTAACCAAACCATGCGAACCGCTCACATCTTTATTTCTTACCCGCGTTCGCAGGTATTTATCTGAGCAGGAAAGACTTAGATCGATCGCGCCTGCTAAATATAGTCCTCAGACAAACAAAAATTATTTTTTCCCCTCCTAAAATCGTGCCTCGGCTTATTGTTCGGCTTATTTATTCAAAATTTATGCGTAACTCGGAGAGCGTCTATAAAACAAATTGCCCAACGAGTACTGCCTTCGCTGCGCAACGCGCTCGTTGAGAAATTTCTTTCGGTTTCTTTTTCCTTCTCTCCATTTTTTTTTTCATGTAGGCGCGCGCAGAGTTCCTCGACCGATAGAGTGAGGAGAGAGAAAAACAACGGTGCCCGGTACGGAGAGTCATGAGTAATGGAAAGTTCATAACTCAGGCGCTTTTTGCTCGCGACAACCGGCGCTTTGCACTTTTCGCAATTGTCGAGGAGGGGAAAAAACGGGACGAAAATTGCACGGACGGCTTTTCCACGTGTATTAAGGCCTTGTCGTGAACCACTTTCTTCTACAATTCAACCCGAACAATTTTAGTTGTACAATAATAACACAACTCTGCGTACGTCGAAATAAACACTCGATCCAAATCCAGATCTCAAAATCCAAAACTACCACCCCGCGTGAAAAATCGTCGCAGGTGGCCTTGACTTGGCTCAGGAGAAAAGCCGCGCGCTGATGCCGCAATCAGCCTGGAATTTCCGCGGTTTGAGAACCGCAACGTCGGCTGTGTGCTCATGTATATTATGGTCAGAGAAAGAGAGAGAGCAGCGCTGGCTCTCGTGCAGAGCTATAACGCGAACCGCGAGTATAAGAGAGAGGCAAAGGACAGGTACCCGCGTGGAATGCCGGCTTCGGGGCGCTCGTGCGTGGGTTTTGCGAGCTGCGTCGACAGAAAATGTGGTGTTGTGAGTGACGGGATTTCGGGAAGTGACGAGCTGGCAGATCGAGGGATTTGCGTAGAGATTTTGGGGATGGTTGGGTTGTGCGTTGTTGAGGAGGATTTGTGGTGGATGGATGGGTATGGGTTTTGAGGTTAGGTTTGTTTAGGTTTTGTTTTCATTGACTTTAAAAATAACGCGGTTGCTTTTATCATTTTTAAGATCTGTTATTATTTATTTGATGCGGTGAAAAACGTCCGTCGTTTTATCTACAAATTCATCATACAAATCAACAATCAATTCTCTCATCGTCACAAACATAAACAAACCTTATCAAAAACCACACTTCAGTAACAAAAAAAAAGAAAACCCACGCCCACGTGCTCTCACGTCTATACATCTCTCAATCCACCCCCGCGCGCCATTTGCGGAGTCATCGAGCCCTCGCGGCAACACTAAAGCAAAAAAAAAAAAATGTCGAAAGCCGCGCATTTAAAATCGCGAGCGTGCGCTCGCGCTCGCGCTAATGGGATTTTCGCTGAACCTTCAAAAGTTCATCGCTCCCGCGTGCGTATATGCAAACACGCTGCATTCACGTTTCGCGCTCCTCTCTCTATACTCGTTCGCCGCCGCCGCCGCCGTGTGTGTATCATTGTTGTCGCTCGCGCGCCGCACAAAACCTTTTGCCCTTCGGGCTGAGCGCGCTCCTCCCGCCTTTCTTTCTCTCTCGTGTGTGTGGGAAAAGTGCGTATGGCGAAACTCGGAGTAAGTGTGTGTATATACGCCGGAATTTTATTTTTAGAGCGAGTTCTGGAGCTGCTTATCGCTCTCTCGAAGCTCTTGATTTTTGTAACTTCGTACGCTAAACTTCGTGCTGTTTTTGAAGCGCGCGTTGATAGGGAGCATGAGCGAACGGCTGGGTGTGGAAGAGCGAGTTTCGCGATTTGTTTATCGGATGATAAAAGATTCTCTCTTTAGTAGGCTTCGATTTAAGCTTCAGGGGATTCGTTAAGTATGAGTAGTTAAAACAAAATGCTATTAGGCTTCGAGGCTAGCTCACGCCTGGTTTTTTGCATTATCCAATGACAGCAACGTCTTGGTTAGCCTCGCGCTTCCATCCTCGAAATTCTCTCAGCGCTCCTTTGCGCTAAAATATTCCCTCGTCGTTCGATGACCTCTCTGGCTCTGTCCTCTCCTCTGCGGCACTTTAATTTCTCATAAACCCTGCACTCTCTCTCTCTCTCTCCTCCCCGAAATAAAAAAAAGGATCTCACGTGCTCGATCGTCGCTGCGAATCTTGTCTCTCTTTCTTTCTCTGCAAGCGGCGATTATTATTATTCGCATCGACATTAGAGCGCGTTCCTTCTCCTCGTCGTATATAAATCGAGTTCTAAGCAGCAGCAGCGGCGGCGGCGGTGTCGGCCCCTCTCTGGACCCCGGAGCTTGTTTACGTCGGGTAAGAGCAGAAAGATAAAAGCTGAGAGAGAGAGAGAGAGAGAGAGAAAGAGAGGGCCCCGAAGGCGAAAGGGGGGCCCGAGCGTTAGCGTGAGAGCGGCGGGCGCCGAGCGCATTTAGTGCACTGCTGCTGCGCTGTTGCTTCCCCTTCTTCTCTGCTCTGTGCTCCTTATCTTCCTCTCTCCCTCTTCTCTCTCTTTCTCCTTCCGAAGCCGAGGAGGGATATAGGCGGAGAAGGAATGAAAAAGGTATGAGGAGAACGAATGAGAGAGAAAGAGAGAGAGAGAGAGAGAGACGTCTGAGTCGCCGCCATGACAGAGCGGAATGCATGAGAACGCGCGAGAGCTACTGACCCTCTTCGTCTTCTTTTTATTCCCTCTCTCTCTCTCTTTCGCGGCGCGGCTTCCCTCTCTCGACGTCGGGGGGCCTTTTATAATCTCTATCTCAATTCCGCGCGACCGAATCTCTCACGTGCAGCAGAGAGAGAGAGAGCGAGAGAGAGAAAAAGACAGAGAGTAAGAGAGAGAGGATGTATAATGCGTAAACTGCGCGCGCAGCGTCAAACGCGAAACAAACACATTGTACCAGTTTATTATCTCCCTCTTTCTCTCTCTTGCATGCAAAGGTGCAACGAACCTTGCCCGCGGCCGTTCGATTTGCCACTGCTGCTTTTTTTTCTAATTTCGCCCTCGTCGTCCTTTTGCCCCGCTTCCTCCGCTGAACTCTCTCTCTCTCTCTTTCTCCTCTGCTCTCGAGATTTATCGCACTGCAGGAATTCGCTCGGCGCGTATATACACACACACGTATGTATATTCAAAGCCGCGAGCGCACTGCTCCTTCTGAATTGATTGATGGCGGTCGCAAAAAGTCGAACTGATTAGAGAGAGCGAGAGAGTTAGAGAGAGAGAGAGAAATAAATAATCTTTCCCCCTCGGCGCGTACGCTCCGGAATGCGAGGAGAGAGATGACAACGACGTTTCGTTGACCCGCGCGCGCCTTCATTGAGAGCAAGCAAAAAAAGCGAGAGGATAGAGAGACAGAGAGAGAGGGAATCGAGAGAGAGGAGAGGAAGGAAATTCCTTGGAAGTTCGTCTGGTGCATACCGGACCTCCCTCGGTAAGGAACTGCCCGCGCTCACTCGACGCTCTTTCCCTCTCTCTCTCACTCTTTTCTTGCATCCTTCCTCCTCTGCTCTGCGCTACGCTTCGCTTTAGATTTTGCTTTTTCCGGTGTAGGGTTAGATTTAGATAGGTTTTATTTTACGTTTTGAGTGAAATCTGATTTGTAAAGCGGAGCGCGGTGGATATTAAAAAAATGTAAGAGCGGAATTTTCAATCTCAGTGATCGACAAAAGTGAGAGGAAGCGGCAGGAAGAGAAAGAAAACTCCTTGAATTCCTTAGAGTGAAAGGAAGAATATAGGCTCGGCCTGATTTTCCTCAAAGGAAGTCGGTAAATGAATATTTCGTTCTAGAAACAATTAAACCTCGAAATTTCTAACGTGCATTTTTTCTCTCCATCTATAATATAAATACATATAGTCATTTATGTAATCGATGCAAATCAAATGTTTGTTTAAATAATTTTAAATTTTGAAAAAGTTCCATAAAAGTCTTCCATAAAATTTTTCAAGCAAACCAAAATACTCACACATACTCAAAAAAACCCATCCACCAACACCAAAACCCTCAACAATCCACCCAGCAAACCAAACCTCCAAGCCATCCCCACACACCTACAGCCACAATCCCACATCGGCGAGCAAGCGACAGAGACAGAAAGATATATACGTCGGCGGCGGTGGCGGGTATAGAGCAGCAGCAGGTGCCGCGCGCGCTCGCGCGAGAACTGCGCTTGCAACTCTCTCGCAGAGCTCGCCGCAGTCGGTCACGTAACGGTCGTCGCGCGGCATGCGCGTGACGTCACGCGGATCGCGCTGGTCATTCATGCGACGCCCGACCCCGCGAGAGAGAGAGAGAGAGACTCTTGTGCATGTGTGTGCGTGAGCGCGAAAATGTGATTTCCGGGTGTTGGTAGGGGTTAATGAAATTAGAATGTCTGCTTGAGAATTGTAAGGTGAATGACTTGCTCGGTTTGGTTTGTGTTAATTTTGTTAAGTTATTTATGGATGCTGCTTTGGTAAATTTAGTTTGTAGCTGATGTTTTATTGTGAGGAGTTTTTGTAAGGTCTGGGCTGATAGACTGCACGATGTATCCGAAAGCAAACCGAATTCTCGTAAATTACTTAAACTCATTCTGCACTTTACTTAAAAAAAGAGAGAAAAAACGTTAAAGTCTGCTAATGCTGGAAACTTACTATGTCTCTCCTGAAAGCAGAAAAAACGCTTCATTCACTGGTTTCATTCATTGGTTCCCGGTCTTGGCAAAACTGGCGACAAGTGGCCGGCTGCCTCCACCTCCATTCTTCACGTCGCGCTGCTATGAACGGAAGAGAAAGACAAACACACGATGACGAGGGGTCATCTGTGTGCGAGTTGTTAAAAAGCAAAAATCCTAGAAGCGTCGTGAAGGATTGAGATAACGGGATTTTTTGGAGCGATATCAAAGCCTGGTTCTGAATTAAAGCTATACTTTGAGGTGCAAGGATGATCGGAGTGTTGTCTATCTTGAAAAGCTTTCTTCTTATTACTTCAACAAAAAATCAGCGATTTATTTCAATTTTATTCTTCATAAAGTTTACCTTATAAAGCATAACACTCTAACCATCCTCAGCAATCTCAAAAATCCAAAAACCAAACCCTCCAATACCGAGCAGAAACGCTAGCGTGCGCCAGGATTCGCGGAACGAAGAAAACGGCTCTCGCACTTGGGAGCCTGCGGAGAGCTGCCTGGCTGCTCGAGCGAGCTTGCGAGTCAACGACCCGTATGCGAGGAGCGAGAAAAGAACGCGAAAGAGCCGCCTCATTCAGGAATGCGAGGAGTCCTCTCTCTCTCTCTCTCTCGTCTCGTAGCCGTCTTCTCCCTCCTTGCTTGAGCGCAGCGTGCTTGAAAATTTTCGCTGAAATTGAATCAGACGCTCGCGTGCGCGAGACACTTTTTTTTAATGCTTTAATGATATGGTTAATTTGGTTTTTATGGAGCTGCCGCTGCTAATTGCGCGGCGACTAATTAAAAGTAGCTTTAGGTCGCGCGAAAATTCTCACGGTTGGATTTCGAATAGATTCTT